>MKEJ01105405.1:0-10881 GCA_001753735.1 Embelia ribes
GTATTACACTTTGTTGAAGCCTTCGAGATATTCGGGCTATAATAAAAGTGTAATATTCATTATGTAGGCTCATGGAGTTTTATGAGATTATGTATTGTTGAAGCATGTAGCTTATTGAAATTGTAAACATGGTATTTACTTATGCGTTGATATTAAAGTCGCATGTAGGCTTAGCATATATCTTGATTCAATATAAATGTCATATGCAGACTATATTTTAGTTTTTCTTTATGCGTACTCTGGTATAGGTAATGCTGTAGAATGAGAAGTGAAAGAAGCGAAGTAGAAGAAATCTCATTTTTATTTTCCTTCTTTCAAACTATATATTTTTCGTTTCTTTTTCTTTAAAAATAGAATAAGCTCGCATCCCCGGGTTATACAGGATTTTGGGACGCGACATTTATGTTTATAAAATTATTATGCATTTTCATGCATTCATTCATATTACATATAGCCTAGTCTCTCTTTTATCGTAGAGTTACTTGGTTAACCGTACATTTTTTTCCATCTTCTTTTGGATATATGTATGGTTTTATAATTGCAGAGGCAGGCGTAAAGTTTCAGTACATGCTCAGATACTATTGTACATATTTTTGGCCCATATATATTAACACAGAATTATGTATTTTATTTTGTAGCATACTCTAATAACGTTGTAGCGTTATAGCATGAGCGAGGGTATAGATAGCTTCTTACTTCTGTACGAGAGAAGAAGAAATTATGTATATATTCCATTTGACAAGTATACAGCTTGTAGTAATGTATAAATAAACAGACAGGTTTACTTTTTATTCAGCGTTGTATATTTATATTTTATGGAATTGGCGCTGGTCTTCATCATTTCTTTTAGCATAGTTCTTATTTAAAATTTGCTGGTGCTGAACATGCTGTAGAACGTGCGTAATATCATTGTGCAGTGGCAAATTGATGGGATGTGAATGGCGTAGATAATTATTTTATTTTATTTTATTTTCTTTCTTTTTTTTTCTTTTTCCTTTCCTTTTTTTTATAATCTCATCTCTCCGGATTTCTCGGGATTCAAGATGCGACAGGGTTTGTCCTATTGCCCAAACCGGGTTTATTTTGAAATTCTCACAAAAAAAGTGGCTGATTGAGGTGGGGATTTATCAGAAGTTGTCACTTCCTCCTCCATACTTTATCGCCCATCAATGCACCATGAAAACTCAAGTTCTGTGTGCATTTTGTGTTGTTAAAAGCACAATTGTTGTTGTGTTTAACATTGACAGCATTTTACCACGACAAAATTTTACATTCTCGGCCATAATCATGTGGGAAATTCGCTGGAGCCTTGATCATTGGGATTATTGGTTTCAGTAGGTTGTGATAAAAATTTTCCAAGCCTAGCTTGACTGCTATCGTGGGGAAGTTGTCCCTAGCCAACATTTGGCTATTAACTACGAATAGATAGAATCAACAGGCTTCAAAGACTCTTATGCTTATAATGTAGATAATATCGTGCAATCATTTTGAGTTATATTTTGGTGCCCCTGATATTGATGGTACTTTACAGACAAAATACGATAATAATGTATAATTGGAAGTTTTACCCTCATATATTCCGCGAGTTTTAGGTCAAACTTAATTACTACCAAAGTTGAATTCTTTGTTTGATTAGATGTCTTTTATATATTTATTATTTTCTTTATTTTAAACCAACTCAAAACTTCCAAAAAAGAACCTAATAAATAAGTAGACAAAGTTGTGTCCTTGAGTAATTAGTGATTTCACTCTGACTAGTATAACTATTTTAATGTATGGATACCAATATGCTTATTAAGTATTGGTTGTTATGTGGTGCCTAAACCGAATTTTGCTCGACAACCTTGAACAAATTAATACCGTCAAGAAGGAAAATTTTATACCAACGATTTTTGAATCAAAATCTAGAATTGGAAATATATATATATATATATTACAAATATTAAAACTAATAGTTAATAACAAATGATCATTCACCATTGTCAAAATGGCGTATGTGGTAACTTCTTATTGGTCAAGAAGTGAGAAATTAGCTGAAGGGATTGATAGGGTTTAAATGTGGGAACTTGGTGGCCAGCTCCTCGAACTGTTACAAACATCAGTCCATCATATACAATTGACCATCCACCAACCTGAAAATTTCATTTGCAACCACTTTATTAACTCAAATTTCCTAATAGACATCTATGGATCTAGGGGTCTGCCCCACATTGGCGGTATACAGATTCTGTCCATCGCATCAAAATTATTAATTAAAATTAAATAAATTTTTTTAATTTAAATTTTTAATGAAACTATACATTTAATCTCAACACTTATTTAGAAATTAACGGTTTTGATATGACAAATTTACCTAACACTACTACCGGCCAGATCCCTCCTTTCCAATATTTATCAATAAGAAACCTGATTTTTTTTTAAAATAAAAAATTCTTACTCTTTTTGTTTCTTTCAATAACTGTTGTATACGTTGCTTTGGGACTTGATTTATTTCCAGAAATTAAATATACTCTCCCGAACCATTTATCTGACTGATATGTTTGATGGTTAAAAAAATATCAAAAAAATTAAGCTGTTTGATAGAACTTATGTCTAATTTTCAAAGTAATTCAAATATTTTAATGAGGCAGACTTGTTTGAATTAAGTTCTCAAAGTTTTTATCTAAAATAATAAGAAAAGAATGTTTTCAGAATGTATTTATGAAGAAAGCATTTGGGTTTGTTTTCAGTAAATTAGAAAAAATCAAGAGAACTAGGGCAGCTCATTCCGTACCTAATTAAGTTATATTGAACGATAAATTTACCCTTACTCTGATAGTTAATTCACTTTCTTTTGTTGGGAATGATTCAAATCACTTAATTCACTTCGGTACTTTAGCTTTCAGTTTATCGATTTTAACCTTTATTTGCATACTCATTTGTCACTTTTTCAAAAAACAAAACATTTAGAAAATTAATTAAAAGTGGAAACAAAAGTTTCTTAATTTTTCATTTCAGATCATGAATGAAAAAAATAAATTTATTAAAGTAATTCGTGCCTTTTTTATTATCTTAGCCAACACAAAGTAATCTGTGCACTCCTAGAAATTCCAAATATTCTTTCGGGAACCTAATGTTAAAAATTAATTTTCCAAACCCAAAGAAACTGTTTCCCCTAAATTATGCTCGACTAAAACAAAAGAGGATATTGCTTACTTGTTTGTTATTTGTGTACCAAGGAGTCCATTCCTGAATAGTTTCTAATCCGAGCTTTCTCAATGTTAACCTCGTCGCTGTTACTGGAATTCTTCCATCAGTATCTCCACTAAAATAAAGTAAAACATCTAAATTATCAGTAATTTTATTGTTAATTCAGACAATCACAGTCAACAATGGCGCATTCTTTATTTATTTTTATATTTATTTTGAATAAGGAAAATATAATATAAGTACCTATAAACCCATACGCGCAACCCTCCTTTGACAAGCTTTTTAATGATGGGGAGCATGGATGGTGGTGCGTCATTCCAAAATGTAATATTATCACTGCAAACATTTTTCAAAAATAATACAGAAAACATTAGCCCTAACAATAAGTAAAAAGACTAGATGAAGTGTGAACAAACTCAGAAAGATTTCTCTTTGAAAGGGCTTAGTGAACATATCATCAAAATACCTGCAATGAGTCCATGGATATGCAATGTTAGTGACATTAGCATGAAGTGCTTTTTGGACGTCGGGTCTATTCATATATATCTCCGTGTAGTCTGAGGCGCAAGGGTCATAACCAATTGGTCTCTTGTGCCATCCAACCTGCATAGAAATATTTATACACACACTTATACATCAAATAAAGAGCACCTAAAAAATGTTCTCTAAGTTTTCTGCAAGAAATTACAATTAAAACCCTTGGAACTAGTGTGTTCTTAGAACAAGTAGGCATGTCTATTTATTCAATGTTAGACCACGTTTATGTTGAAATATAAATAAATAAATAAATATTAATAACAAAAGAATATAACATGTGAAGATACACAGACAGAATACGCATTTTACTGTATCACCAATAGTGCATCATCTCAGTTAATTGTTTAACCATTTATAACAATCACATTTCCAAAGAATATGACTTAACACAAAAATGGATAACCATTGCTTCACGGAGACAGTGTTTTCTTTTCACTTATTTAAAATCTTATAATTCATCAATTATAGTCACGTCTAGAAAGTCATTCGGCCTAATATGAAACGCCTTCACACACAATAAAACTATTTACCCTTATCGCCACTTGCAAATGGGAAATGCAGGGTGAAAGTCATAATATGGAGAGCAACATCATTACATTTTACTTAGTATTCCCTTGAAGAAAGAAATATTGATTTCATTAGAAGTAGAATTATATGAAGCACTAACGAATTTCTGAGGAACTCAAACAAACTGCAGAAAGTATTTGGACTTCACATTTAGTCACATATTAAATTCAAAAATGCAAAATCTGGGAGCGAATTAAGTGTTGTCATAAATCCAATGTAGTTAAGAGGTACAGTGTACTTTTCCCTGCAAGAATTATTTATCATATAGGAAAAAAATAGTTTTATATATTACTGTTTTGTTTCTTGCTTTCATTTATCCTTTACCCCTCTGCAAAATAGCAAGGACTTACATATTTTGATAATGGCAGAGGAGCAATTCCTTGAATGATAGGTCGTGTTCTGGCGGTTTGGCTAGAATTACTATCAACACATGTGCATGAATACAAACTATACATGTCTATGATCTTGTAAACATCATAGTAACGATTCAGGGCATCGTCACAGTCATTCGACGGTTCTGGATCACTGAAGTTGCACTTGCTCTTTATGTCCGCATACAAATGATCAGATATCACAGCATGGTCCCACGCGTAATCAATCATCCCCGTTTGATCTGTTTCATCATCCATTAATGCGTTCCCAACCTGCATTTTGCAGTTCATGCTCAATAGGCAATTCTTTATTTTTTCAACCTCATAATGAAATGTAATGATACTTTTGTTAATGAGATATCTAAGTTCTAACAATTGAACTCTTTTTTAAGTAATTGTTTTCAAGAAGTTATCAATTTGGTCGAAATATTTGGTAGTTCCCCTATAAATCTACTTTAAGAATGCTTCTCTTAAAAAATTTTGAGTAATATAAAAAAAATATGTTACTCCATGAAATTAAATATGTGAGCAGATCATTTAAAGATAACATGTTTATTTTGATATTCCTTTAGCATTCCATTTTTTATATTCAGCAGGATATTTAATTAACACACAGTAAATCCTTTTTAAATGGGGACATTTACATCCCTCTTTTAAAAATGGCTAATGTGTCCATTAGTTGTCAGCAACAAAAATAGTGAATGAGACTGTAAGCCTGTTATCTCCTCTTGACATATCTCTGATAATCTATCTACCTACTCTATCGTTGTGCAATTATTTGTTTTAAACTATCTTGTGATTGGCTTAAAAAACAAACAGGGCTTACTACTGCAGAAAATACCAATTTTAACTAAGAGCGATGGTCAATATGATACGCACCATAAAACCTTTGAAGTTTACGAAGTCATCTTTCAGAACATTCTTATTACTATCGAATATACATTCCGCAAGCTGTGGTACATAGTGACCTGAAAAAAAATGTGCCAGATGAACATCATACACAAATTAGGTGGCCACAACTATAGATGCTAAACAAAAGCTAGTTTTTATTTTGTCCTTACAATAAAGAAAAAAGTCCTGCTTGTTGAAGTGAGAACATTTCATTCGATTTTTCAATTTATGTTCTGAAAGATTTTCATACGTAAGTAGATGGGCATAACCTATCGTTCAGTGAGATGATTAATAATACCGTTCTATTGAGGATAAGAATAATTAATATTTGCGAGGCCTTACTGTATACCATGGCACAAGTTCTCATATAGTCTCTACAAACAGTTTTAAAGCACATGTAAAAATATGGAGTATATAGTTGTGACAAGTCATAATAATGTTTTAGTAAGCGTGTCACGAGTGTCTACATGGTCCCTATTATTATTTACTAAGTACATTTAAACCCTGAAAGCTTTTCTTAATACGTATTGGTTCTTCTTAGGAGCATGACTCTTCAGATAATTTGATGGTCAATTTCTTAGTTTTTCTTAAGCATTTTTGCGAATTTAAATCCTGCCATTTGGTATTATAGAATTCTACCAACAGAGATTTTAATAAACTCTAAGCATAGTAATAAATTTTTCACGAGAAGATCTAGATGATTAATTATCAATGATATTAAGAAAAACTCTTGCAGAACATCTCGGACTATTAGAGCAAGGCGCCTAAAAAGAATTACCTGCATAGCTTTCTCCGGCAATGTAGAATTCATTTGACTTGTACTGTGGAAATCTTCGGAACCAGTTCACAAGAAATTTGTAAGAATCCTTTGCTGTTTAAAGAGGAGAGAGCAGTGAGATAATAAAATTAAAAAAAAAAACATTTTGGAATTATTGTCCTGAATAATGCGGTGTTTATTACTTTTCAAAAAAAAATTCATATTGCATTGCTTAATATTTTAGGTACTTGCCTTTCCGGCGTAACACCGGTTGGACTAATGGAACTGTGAGAGTTTTTCTTTTGGAATTTAGAACTGTGAGAGTTCTTTTCATCGGTATTTACACTTCATGGGTAGATATGAAGATTTTTTTTTGTCTATTTTCTTTATTTTATGGTTATAATTCTATCAACTTTTTTGTCATTTTAACGATTTAGGTTAAATATTTTTTAACCAATCTGGCTGGCTCCTCCCTCTGGTAGGCTCAAACTGTAACGTCCTGAAATTTTGAATAAATTTTTCACTTTTAATAATAATATTAATTATTGTATTATAATATTATTATGTGTTGTGTGGTGGTGGTAATGTACTGCGTTGTGTGATGTTGCATAATGTGGAGTTGGCCTAGAGATGCGTGTGGTAGTGGCATAGTGTTCGTGGTTAGGAAAATGTTTTAGGTGAAGTTTGGAAGTAGGGGTGAGTGCCGTCACACCAATCCTAGGTACTAGCACCCACATAATTAAAATTTCCCCAAATAACCACTAGAATAACCCAAGAGAGGGTGCCAACACACACGGTGAGTGTCAGTACCAAGAACCTAGGTGTCGGCACCTAGTCAGTCAAAGTGTGGGTCTGGTTGTTTTATGACTTTTTACACACTTTTCAAGCCATTTCTTCTTCATTTTATGTACATTTGGTTATACACGAGAAAAAGTGAACTCTTGATTCTCGAAGCGATCTCATCTAGCTCGGGTGGTTGTACGTGAGAAATAAATAAATATTTGCGATTCTAATCGCATAGGCTACATGTGGACGTAAGTTTTCTTTCTCCTCTCATTCGTTTATCATTTCTCGATTTTCGTGCCTTGGTTGCATGCCGGAACACATTTGTTTTTCTTGTTCCTAATCTCATATAAGTTGTTTTTGTCTATAAGTTCGGGTTAATTCGTATTCATTCATTAGATCATTTCGTGGGGTGAAGAAGAGGCAATTTAGGGATTTTCACTTGCGGACGCTTGTAGCATGCTTATTTGGCGTTAGAGGTACAAGTAGTCTATAAAATAATAATATACACGTGAGTTTATCTATGTACCTTAATTTGTAATTTTTGCTTTGATTTATGCAACTATTCGGGTTGTTTATGTTGATTCATTTAACTTGTTATTGTTAAATGCGTTGTATGAATCATGTTGGCATATAAACCATTTTCGCATTCATGATTTTATATTTTGGTTAAAATGTGTTGCGTGGATATTTAAAGGTGAAGCTTTTTAAAATGTTTTGGCGTTGGCTTTGTGATAATAAAATTTTGCAAAGGAAATTCTAAAATGATGTTTCAATGTATTGAAAATGGGAAGTAAATGTGATGCCTTTTATTTAAGAAGTTTGTGAAGAATAGCAACGATACTTTTGCATTGTTGATTTAAAAGTAAAGTTTTTCAAGAATAATGTGCTGTGTTGCATTCATTTGGTTGAGTCCTTTTGAATTTCTTTTCGGGACAAGTATCTACCATTTTGCGCGAAAATTATTTTAAAGAGAATGTTAGGTGTCTTACTGTGAAAGTCAGGAAACCTACACAGAGATCACCATTGATTGGCATTACTGAGATAGAGGCATATTAATGAAATTTTTGATTGGCGTCACTGTGACAGAGGCGGACCAAAGCGGAAGGTTATATGATATGGCCTTTTCTTTTAAAAAGCATTTAGAGATGTTGATTCCACTTTTATTCTTTGTGTTGTGGCGGGTTGTGTTGGCGAGGGTTATCGTATTCAATTGCATTGCATTGCATTCATGCCTATCTTGTACATTGATGTTTACATTTCGAGGCACAATATAACAACACATTTATCGGGTTATTTAGTAAGATAACTCGTGCATTTCTTTTCGTATATTCTTGTTATATTTGTGATGTAGGTGCGGAGGCGGGAGAGAGTCATCCTTGAGGTGCTCGGATGGCCACATATTTATATTTTTGAAGCTAGAGATTTAAACCTTTATTTTGCGTTGTAGCTTATTTATTTATTGATGCATTTATTCGAGACACTTTTGTAGATGTGTTGTACTTATTTTGGGCCCGGTGTTGTAGCATGATGTATTACCTATTGTTGTGGCCTAGTGATGCATTTTGATATTCGGGTTATAACAAAAGTGTAATGCTATTTATTGCGGAGGGTTTAGACATGTACTTTATTTTTGTTGTTCAAGCATGAAACTTGTGGTGGTGTTGTAAACAAGCAGTTTACTTTAATTTATTATATACTATTGCAGATAAGTTATAATATATTTTTTTTATTCGTGCTCTGATGTGAATACTGTAGTTGAGATGTAACTGGATTTAGCAATGTAACGATATTTTTCTTTTCTTTAAAAACTGTATTTTTCTTTTCATTTTAACATTTCACGTCTTTAGATCTTCGGGATTCGGTATCAACATAACATCTAATTCTCCACATATTCGCTGTAAATAAAATATGTCAAAATATTTGCACTCTTGGAGGTCAATCAAATTAACCAACAAAAACAACCCAAATTGCTTCTAATTTCTCCTTTTGCGTTGTATGCATTTCTTCGCTTTTCAATTCTAGCAATGAAGTCCTCATACTCTCGCTTTCAAATGCAAACAAGTTCTTCTATGGTAGTCTTTAAACAAACAAAAAGAAATCTGCAATTCTCACACCAGTAGCAACCAAGATTGTCAAAATCATGGTTTTACCTAAAAATTTGTGAAGGGAACGATAATTTGAATGCTAAAAGTGTACATACTAAAAGCATTTACACCAGTATTTCTCATTAAATTTATAAATCTTTGTAAAAAGACATTTCTCTTACAATATAGAAATTTACCATGTTTGATCTTTCTAAACATCTATAAGTTCAATTTAATAATATATAAAATAATCTTTTTTAGGAAAACAAATAATTCTCAGATATGTTAGTATGTTTTTTATTTTGGCCAAAAAAAATTATTTTCAATAGAGAAGTGTGAATAGTATTTTTTTTATTATTATTGGAGAAAGTCACATTTGCCAAGAATGTTTTTATGAAAATAGAAAGACCGGTTTGACCAACTTTACGACGACATTGATTTTCTATTAGCATTCATAAGTTCAAATAACAGGTAGAAACTTCATCAAATAAACCGAGAGCATTGGTTTATTCATACTTGGCTTGTTTGTTTTGAGAATCATGAGTATGAGCTAGCAGTTAATTCGTCAAGTTGATTTAATATGTGAAAGTGCTGTATCTCATTGATTATATTCCTTTCCCTACAATTCTCCACTATCAAATCTCAATAAAATATCTAAAATATGCATTATTAAATTTAGAGTTGCAACAATCACATGAGTAGAATTTATTTATACTTGTAACGATCACATGAGTATAACTCATTCTTGAAAATCAGCTTGCTAAGAAAGATTGCCAGTGTAATTATATACAAGAATTTAAATATAAGCTGGTTTTAGAAGTACTGATGCAAAAATTCTGAAGGAAAAAGGTCTTGAAAAAAGAAAAACATAAAGATAAAGAGCAAAAAAAGCTAACCACAAACAGACAATTATAAAAGTTCATTTCTTCCTGAATCCACTGGGGACATTTTAAACGTTGAAGTTTTTATCACAACGTAGCACCGAAAACTAAAAGGTGAAGCAAATATAATATACAAGGATTTGAGTTTATTATTTAATACTTCCCTTATTTGTAAATGGGTCAAAATTTCAAAATTCCAATAAGTGCATATAAACGGGTGGAATTAGTAATAACTTTTTAAAATGAATCAAACAAAAAGCCATTTTAACTTTGATACCATGTTAAATTTAGAGTTGCGCCAAGCACATGGGTATAACTCATTTATATTTGTAATGATTTATTTACCCTTCAAAATCGACTTGTAAAGAGAAGGTGCTCATACAATAATATATAAAATTTTAAATTTATTATTAATCGATGTAAGATAATATTTACGCTAATGTTATTTTGTGCCTGCACTAGCTTCAACTTTGAGTGAGTTGGGTGCAAAACTATTCTCCTTGAAGAAATCTGTGGTTTGGACTTCTAGTATAAAATGAATTCTTACTCATAGATAGAAAAACAAAAAACTAGCAAGTTAAAATGAAAAGCCACCTAATTTACTTCATAATTGGCAGAATATTTCTTTCATTCACTACATGAATTTAGAAGAATTTTACTTATTTTGTAGTTTGGTTTTATGTATTTAGCACTGAACAAAGACCGGATATGAAAAAATATGTTCGGGTGCAAAAATAAAATCAAGCACAATGGAAACACTGGTAGCTGGACTTTTTTTTAGAGTGAAATTACTAAAATATCCCTGAATTTTATTGTAT
>MKEJ01105406.1:0-13796 GCA_001753735.1 Embelia ribes
CTTCCTGGTCTTCCACCTATTAGGGAGATTGAATTTAAAATTGATCTTATACCTAGAACTAGTCCTATTTCTATCCCACCCTATTGGTTGACTCCAGCAAAATTGGAAGAATTGCGGAAGCAGATTGATAAACTGAAAGAAAAATAATTCATCCGAGATAGTTCGTCACCTTGGGGAAGCAAATTGATCTCAAAATTATATTTTTATTTTCCTTTTCTTTAAAAAGGAAACACTCACCCCTTGGATTTTTCGGAATTAGGAGCGTGACAGAAAATGTCCAATTAGATCAATCTAACAACAGTTGAATTGATCTAATTCTTATGTTTTAGATTGATCAAATAGCTAGTTGGATCGATCAGACCTATGAGAATTTGACCTCAACCCGAGCTTGTAATTTTGGTTGACAACCGTTAAAACGAAATTGTAATCATCCCTAGACACATATAAAAGTGTTTTACAAGTAACGGAAGAACGTTTGACGGTATAAAACTTTCCGTACATTTCAAAACACATTTTGTAACCAACTCTGATATATACTCCATATATTATCACAAACTAGCCCAATTTTCTTCATGAACATAGCCCCGAGTCCACATATGAAACTCGGAACCCATAATAAAATACATTACCCATATAATAATGTAAAGTAGCATATGTTAAATACTATAAGCATATATATAATACCGTGTGACTCGATTCTCGAAACAACATAGCTTGAATACTTGAAACAACATGCATAAAGATTGCATTATAGCTTGCATGATATTATTTATGTACTCAAAAAAATATATATATATTTATGGGACATTACAGATAGGCATAGCCACCTTTATAAAACCTTTGTGAGATACTATCCCAACCTTTACTCTTGAGTCGTAGATGGGTTTTGTGATTAGCGTTTGTGTTTTATGAATAAGGGTTTATGTTTCAGAGTTGGTGTAAGAGAATGCATTCTCATTTCATGAGTAGATTACCTATTAAACTTTCATATTGATAACATGCTTTACCTTTTATTCGTGATTGTGTTGGTTTATGTATATGTGCATAAGCATGTTATACGTTTCGACTACATCGTAGTTTCCTATTTAGCTTGTTGATTAGTAATCTAACTTGTAGCTTTTCTATTTTGTATCGTCCTTCTATAATTTGTTTTGCAGGCTTTGATGCAACTATGGGGCATATGTGAGTGCTCGAAGACTATTAGATGCTAAATGTATTTTTGTGATGTTAAAGCCTAAATATGACGTAGTTGTGGTAGTGTTGTATTGTAGCCTCGACATCTTACTTTACTATTGGACTTAAAACTTATTGTATATTTAAATATTTTTAGATAAGCAAGATGCTTGATTTGTATTATAGACTTGGAGAAGCTTACTCTTTTGTGGTTATTGTACATATATGTAATTAAGTTGTGGTTTGTCTAAGGATTATATTATTAATTAATTAATATATAAAAAGCATGTTTTGATAGTGTCATTATTCATATAAAGTTTAAAAAATTTGAAATTATTTTTGTTTTCATTTTTAATTTAACAAAAACTATTATATTCTTCACTAATCAAAATTTTTTCTCTACTTATTCTAAATTATTTACATTCATTGACTATGTTATTAATTTAATGTCAAGAATAATAGGATATATGTCGTGTCCCGAATTTCGGGAACCCGGGGACGTAATGTGCTAAAAATAAAATAGATAGGAATATACCAAAAGTATCCAATAATACAAAATACACCAAGTACATATATGCGATACATCCCATATAAAAAATCTATTTGGCTATATGTTATCTTTTATTTTTTAATATGGTTTCATGTTTGTACATTACTTGTAGAAACATTTTTATTATTTTGTCTTTCTGTATAAATCTTAATAGTATGTTATAATATACATACATACATACATACATACATACATACATACATACATATATATATATATAAATTCTCAAATTTTCTTTTCTAGTAATTTTTAAGAATATTTTTTAAAATTAAATTTATAATAAATAAGTTTAAATCTAGAATAATCTAAACATTGTTTATAAAATGATCGGGTCAAATGGTCAAAATATAATCAAAAAAATATTCATACACTCTCTTCTAAAAGATAGGTATACTTTGACTTTTACTTGAATTATATAAATTTATTTAATACAGATAGAAAAATTAGTTTTACCACTATTTTTTGTCAAAACTCATTCTCTTAAAATTATAAGCAAGAATAGACAGAAAAGACAGAGGTAGATCCCTAATTATATGAATACAAGTGTTACAAAAGAATATACGTATTAATATATTGGACGAGCAAATGGTTTTCGATAGAATGAGTGGCGTCAAAAATTTTACGTTAACGACCCGAAGGATGTCTTATTTTGTTCAATTTAGCATATCCTAATTTATTGGATTTTCAAAATTTAAATGATGATGATGATGATGATTCTTTTGAAATTACAAAATATGACATTAAGTAAAGGTATAGTAATCTAATTTTTTAATATTCTTTTTGAAAAGAAAAGTTGACTCAAGTAGACATATCTTTTAATAACGAATGGAGTAATAATTAATAAATATAAATTCTATCCACTATTACTGTAGAGATACCATACACCAATGGTATGGGGTGAAATACACATAACAACGTAATAATTACTATAAATATATATGTATCATCTATTCAAATATGATAGTGTATAAAAATTTATATATTATTGATCTATTAAAATTAAATATTTAACTAGTTTAGACTTAAAAGAAGAAATTGTTAAAATTTTGAAACCTCTTGACGTAGTTGATAAATGAAAGTTCATCAACAAATCTATAAAAGTGCCTTTGCTTTATGGAGAAAAAACAAAACGAGTAACCGTGTTAGCAAAAGCAAGCCCAAAACCACGACGAATCATCAAAACGGCGTCGTCTCCCTCCCGTGACTACACGCGGCAAATAAAATATCCAGACGGAGCCATTCTTATAAATTGTCCTTTTCCCAATTTCAGTTCCGCTTCCTTTCCGTCGCGTCGCTGGCAGACGAAGCATTTGTGCATACGTGTAGATAAGAGCGAGACTTATATATATACATACATAAACATAACCTGTACATACACATATATAGAAAGAGAAGAGGGGCTTTTGAGGGTTTTTCTATTCTCGCTTCCGAATTTAAACCTCCTCTCAAGAATTAAACCCAGTTTTGATCTCCCTGTTTTGCCCTTACCCTTGCCCTTGGCTGGTGACATGTAATAGCTCTATTACATACACACGTATATAAATCTATATATATATATGTTGACGGTGATTCATTCAATCTGAGGCGTATATATATTCCCCTTATGCCTCAAAAACCCTTGCCCTCACCGTTATTTTCTGTAGGAGAATTGGCTTTTCTTCTCTCCTGAGTCTCTCTCTCTTTAGGATGGGGGATCTTTCCCGGCGTCGGCCGGGGGGCGGTGATTGGCCGGACCTAGGGCAGATTGCGGCGGAGACGTGGGTGGTAGCGGAGGAGATGGCGAAGGAAGTGGTATGGTGTGTGCACCCAACTCTGGACTCTGAAGAGAAGAGGAAAGATGTGATTGAATACATACAGAAGCTCATCAGGGACCATCTTGACATTGAGGTCGAATTTCTTTTTTATTTTGTTTTATTTATTTTGAATTTTGTCCATTCTCTCCCCACCCCGCCCCCCTTTCCTTTCCCTCTGTTTTTTTTAACTCATTTGCTGCAGGTTTTGAGTGATAGATTTGGTTTTGATATATGTGATTGTTTTAATTCTCCTTGTTCTCTCTATTCCCTTTTTTTAGATTGGCTGGAACGGATTTGTTATCTAGTTTCACATAAATTAAATTAAAATGGTTTGCATCCGATGTCTAAATTGTGCAAAAAAGAGTTCCAAGGAACAATGAGCATGCATGAAAATTTATTTTGAAAAAAAATGTACTTGTATCAGTTCTTAGAATTGTTTTGGTTTAATAAAATCTTGTCCATTGCTATGGATCTGTGTTTTTTCCTTGGTTCAGTTGTGATTTTCTTGTGCAACAAGAGATTACATGGGTCTGAGTTGCATTGATTTAGGGTTAAATGAGCAGATAACTCTGGATTTATTTTTTTTCAAAATTTATAATTATTTGAATCGAATGGTTGATAAAATGATATCTAAATTGTGAAAAAAAAAAAATTAGCTGTATAACAATGAGCATGCATGCAATTATAGCTTGTTTCTTTTTGTTTTCCTAGAACTGTTTCCTTTGTTCTCTTTGAGCTGTAATTTTGCTGCAAGACTAGAGATTGAAGTGATTGGAACTGAGTTGCATTGCGGATGAGGACAAAATGACCATAAAACTCTAGAGTATATATAGTTTTGGTCCAAGATTACTAATTTTAATATATAATGCCGCTGCCCTGGTAAGATTTGAGGCTGTCTACTTTTGATTGACTCTTTTACCCTTCAACAACTTCAATAATTATAGTTAAATAAGATACATTTCGTTAATTTACAAGGGCAAAATTGACAAAATTTAATTCCACTATCAAAACATTAACTACCCACTCCCTCTTTTATCTCTCCTTTTTTAATTGCACCCCTCCGTTTCTAGTAAATGGAATGCTTTGTTTGATAAATTTTAATATTACAATCTGAGTTGTACATGCATACACATTGGCTAGTATATTAGTAGCCAATGGCACACACACAATGTTTGTACAACACTATTAAATAATCCAAAATTATTGCATTAAAAAAAAATTAATGACAAAATGTGGAAAAGAACATAGGAAAATGGAAAAGAATCTTACCAATAAAAAGTATGTGGAGATTTGTAATTCATAAAGAGAGATTATTTATCAAAACTTGAGAACTAGAGAAAGGAGAAATGAAAGGGAAATGAAAAAATTAAAAAGTTGTTAATAGCAATCATGGAAGATGGAGTTGAGCCCCACGTTTTTCGGATGTGAGAGTGGACAATTAAAGTTGAGGGAGAAGGTGGGGTACTATCAATTGACGAATACACCCTTTGAAAAAATTGTATCTAAGTGTGTTTCTTCCTGTAAATATATAATTTAGGTAGCATGAAAAATTGATGCAGCCTCACTTCTAAAATCAACACTGCCTTTATATATAAAGATATCTAAGTTGTGAAATAATTTGTATCCATAATGCAATGAGTGTACATGCATGTTTTAAACATAGATTTGTGATCACCCTTCTTATGTTATCTTGAGTCAAGGATTTCTAGTTGATTATTATTTTTTTTATTATCTATGGCCTTTTGTTATCTTGCATGTGTAGAGAACCTTGGTTCATATCTGGAGGAGTTAAAGCTATTAGAACTGTACATGTGATTAATTTACAATTTTAGTTGCAGCCATTGATCTCAGTTGTTTAAATCTGATAGAAATTTGCGTGTTAGGAAATTCCTTATTTGTACTGTTGTGGATCTGAAAAAATCAGCTAATTGTTGTGAAGTCGTGTTTGTTTTGGTTCAGTGTCTCTTATGTAAATTGAAATTCTTGTGTTTGAAAATTTTGTTTAGGTCTAATTAGTGTGTGACTTTGAGATTATTATGGTATTCAGAATTGAGATCATGTAGTACTTAGTATGTATCTAGAAGTTTTAGAAAAGTGTACATGTTTTTATGTTTCGGTCTAATTTATGTCTAATCATCGAGGAAGTGTCAGTACTCAGTTTGGCCCTTGTGTGCATGATTAAATTTTGTCAGATTGCAGAGTCATGACTATATTGTCAAGTATTTTGTTATCCTTTGAGAGATTAGCTGGTCGGCCATCTAGCATTTGTATTAAATGTGGAGTAACGTGGCAACATATTAGTTAATTGTTGATGATCTTATTAATTGTAGCTGTTGATGTTTAATATGGGAGTAACCTGGCAACTAAAAGGTCTATTGTAGAAGATCTCACTAACCCTAGCATTTAGGGTTAAACAAATGCGAGTATCACATTGTGACAAAAAGTTAAGTGTAGAAGATCCTCCTTAGCAGTAGTTGTTTTGAATTGGACTTTGACATGATGACAAAAAAAAAAAAGGTTTAATGAAGAAGATCTTCCTAGCAGTAGCTTTCAATGTTCAAGTATAATGTAGAGACAATAAGTTAAATTGTAATAGATCTTCTTAGTCATTGCTACTGGGGTTGAGTGTAATGCGGTGAATTTAAAGTTAACTAGAGAAGATTTATTAAACCTAGTAAAGTTAAATTTTGAGTGATGAAGTGTTGGTCGTGTTTGCCACTGTATGTAATTTAGAATTCTTCTGGATGCTCTAAATTTGCTTGATGTGGTCTTTAATATCTAATGGCAGGGTTGTATTAAGCAATGTGTTTTCAGGAAACAAATTATTTTTTTTTAATTTGAGTCAGTGAAACAGCAATCTTCATCACTTCCATTTTTTTAGACTGAAGATACATCATTTTTGATGATGCTGTTGGCACAAAGGTACTAGAGGAAAAGATCATGTCATAACTGTTTACGTTCCCCCATTTTCTTTTTCACTACTACCGCCTTAATTATTGTTCATTCATCCTCTTAAATTGTATCTTTTTATGGTTTATTTTGAAGAGTTAGTAGATACTTTATTTGTCAATGTCAGTTTGATTTATTATACGGCTTTGTGGTCCTAAAAATGAAAGATACATCAGCAAAGTAATTTCTGAAAATTGTATTCCTAATTTAACTTGCCTAGACCATTTTGTCTCCTATTTCTTTTTTTAATTTTTTCATCTTGTATATTCTCAGGAAATCATTTTTACTTTCTTTATGGATTATTGCTGTTAGAGTTATCCAAGATCACAATAAAGAATGAAAAGATTTTATTATTTGTACAGGTCTATCGTGCCATTGTTTACTTCTCCTCTTGTACTCATAATATTTCTTGTCATTAATGCCCCTGAATATCGTGCTTGACCTCTGTCAGACCAATTTTTGTAGTCTAATTTTGGAAATGGAGATACGTTGATAGTGTACACCAGTATCAATCTTACCGAAATACTTCTCCTGTTTTTCTACATTTGGTGAGGGGTTTCCGTTATATCGGATACTTTTTTGATGGATATGAAGTTTGCCATTACTGTAAATACTTGTAGTTTTTAAGAAATATGGAACTTCCTTTACACCCATTCAGTGTCCTATTTTAGCTTTAAGAATATATGGTTTTGTCGGAAAAATAAAATGAGTAGTTTATAAGGTTATTAAAATTAACCTATCATTGTATTTCTCCTAAGCGCTGTTTGGTTCTATTTCTAAAATGTTTCACCGATTCCCTATGCCCATTTTTATAGGTATTTCCCTATGGCTCTGTGCCACTGAAGACTTATCTTCCTGATGGAGATATAGACCTGACTGCTCTTACCTGTTCGACTGCTGTGGATACTTTGCCACATGATGTACTTGCTGTTCTGCAACGTGAAGAGAATAATCAATATGCTGATTACGAAGTCAAGGATACACAATTTATTAATGCTGAGGTATTCTCAATGTCAATGCTTACCTTAAACTTAAGATATGACGTGTGTTTGTGCGTGTGTGTGTATATATAATCTTTCTAACGTTTTAATAAATTGTGAGGCACTATATGTTTAAGTTGATATTTCCTCAACATATATGTGGATATAAAAGTGCTTTATAGTTTTCACTTATCCACATCTTTTTAATTGTTCAAAATGGGATTCTTGGTTATATTAGTTGCTTTGTTTTTGTTTTATATAGTCTTTCAGATTTTTTGAAGTTCTTTTTGTCCGACTTATTGTTTCCTGGATGACAGGTTAAACTTGTGAAATGCCTGGTGCAAAATATTGTAGTTGACCTATCATTCAATCAGTTAGGAGGACTCTGTACACTCTGTTTTCTGGAGCAGGTAGACTCATGGACTCCTGTTATTGAAAAGCATTCTTCTTACTTTTTTAAATATTAACGAGTGCCATAGCAACGCTGCTACTTGAGTTTGGCTTCCATAATCATGTTGTGTTCACTTTCGACTGATAAACTTTTCAGATCCAGCAACATCATTACCTTCTCGAAACACTATAGAGAAATAGTCTCTTAATTTCTTGAACTATACAGAGTTGAAATATATTCACCAGTGAGGTTTTTTCTACCCTGGTTTCTTGAGCTGGTAAGATACAGAAATCCTGTAAGATTGCAAACATTGCTTTTATTCCCGGAAACATGTGCTCTTCACATTGTAAAAACAAAATATCTTTGACCTCTGAACTGAGAGAATCTGTTTCTATTTCATGTCGATAAGAACTTTTGTTAATACTAGTGGCATATCATGTGCTATGCACGTGGAGCTTGTTTAAATCATGAAGTGGAAATATTCCATGTGAAAATAATCATATTGTAAGACATGAAAATAATGGCAATAATTTCCAGAAATAAATAAATAACCGTTTAGATACGAATCAAACTGTAATGTATCAAATTAACAACCATTAATCTTGGAAAGACATAAAATTAACTTAAATTTGGACTTTACGAAATCGAAGTTGGGATTACTCCAATCAGACGATTGGATTTTTGAATGCTTATTAGATGTTCTCTTTCCAAATGCCTTTGGCATTACGTCATCTCTTTGCTACCCTTTTGGTTTATTGTGACCCTGCAAATATACGGATCCTTTGGTTGCACTATTACAAAGACTTAGTGGAAGATTTTGTAAGAAACGCTTCAACTACTTCTGAATCTCAAATAAGACAAAACGCTTTTGAGCATTGATTACTTTTTAGAAAGAGTATGGGGACGAGTGTCAAGATCATAATCTACCAGTGGTGTTGAGAGAAACATCTGAGGAGAAAGTTTCTAAAAAACGAGGATGAAATTGATATAAAGACACCTCTAGAAGACCACCAAGCAGTAGCATTATTGAATCCGAATCAACGCAACACTTATGATATCATACTAAACCACCAAGAATATGTGACATGTTGCTTTGTACAATTTCTACCAAAATACATATTTAACGTAGTCAAATTGAGCAGAATGCCCAAATCAAATTGAGCACAATTTCAAAAAAATATGAAAATTTAGACAAATTAATTACAATTATCAAAACAATACTCCTATTAATTAAGATATTCCAGTAGGATTTTTAGATCAATTCTTGGATTCTAGTTAAGCAATTTCGTACCAGAATCAACAAATTTAGTATATTCTTAAATTCCAAATCGGTTAAACAAATTAAAATTTCAACGTAATCCTGAAGTAAATTGCTTACAATCCAATAATTCAATTCTTTACTGTAAATGTGGGAATACATGGGAAATTAATATAATTCTTATTTTACCATATGTTATATCTGTAATAATTGTAAATTTCTTTAAAAACTTGATGAAAAGTATTTCGATATTTCTATTAAAAAAAATTAAAGTCCATAAGAATTTGTAAAAAAATTTTTGGATCCAGCATAAGATACTTTGTCTAATTTCTACCCAGTTACATCTTTTTAACAAAATCAAACTGAGCAAAATACCCAAATCAAATTGAGCACAATTTAAAAAAAACAAAACAATTAATGAATGAATTAATTATAATTAATCGAGAAATTTAATAACTATCTCAAGACCAAAATCAATGAATTTAATTACGGGAGTAACTCCTTGCGACCTAACTTTCCACTACTAATTTGCTCAAAAGTTATCTTCCCACGCTACTAAGAAGTCGGTACATGTTGTGCAAGGCCAGATGGAAATGGAAACCCTACATTTTTGTCTTCGTAAACCTCTTAGCATGACACATGTGTTCTCAGTCTCTTGGTTCCATCTCTAGAAGTTACAAACCCGCTCTCAGGTTTCTTAAGTTCATTTCTCCGACGAACACAATGAGGAACCTTCCCCTAACCTTAATTTGAAACCACACCATCCTTTAAACCGGTTACACTCAATTTCTACCTCTTTATGTGCTTTTTTTAGCAACTCTATCATCGTACCAAGTCGTTCTTCTCCTCTTGCTTCTATTGGACCGAAAATCATTGTTCAAACGGTTGGCGATGACCAAATTAAGAGCTTCCAATTCGGAAGCTCTAGATTCTGCGAACTTGCGCAAGTCGATTGTTCGAGGGGTACAGTGGCATGAACTCGAGGTGGTTTGGTTGCGGCCTTAGCCATGACCATTTTTTGTAACTCTGTATTATGTAGCAAATATTAGTTATGAAGTACATACATTTATCCAAACATCGTTACACTCACTACTTGAGCTTATTTCCCTGTTTACCATTACGTATAAGTCTACAAAGTATAATTTTCGACCTGGCTTGTGTGGCTGCACCTTTTAAGCTCAAGCTTTTCTTTTTTTTCTTTTTTTTTTTCCTTAAAAGATTGATTGTATTTGGTTGCCCAACTTAAAACCTGCTTTTTTTGTGAATAGAAAAAAGCTACTTTTGGCTTATTGGCTGCGGCTGACATTACAACATTCTACCCTAAACTTCTCATCACACAATAGAAAGATATAAAACGATCACAGCATCCTAGGTATTACATTGGTCATCCATAAACTTCTGTGAATCATAATAAGTCATGATTGACAAGAGTGGATTATTAGTCAATCACTCGTAGAATTATAAATCACTGCAAGTGATGGAGATGAAAATAAATAAGCAAGATACAGCTATCCAAGGAGAACAGTGAGGCAACAAATGATAGATAACAGCACAAATTAGCAGCAGGGATACTCGGTGTGCCCAAAAGAAGAATTATACCACAGCTCCAATGCACACGATAGCGTGATACTTGCGCGACTTTCCAAGCTTCTCAGCAACCACACCAATTTCAAAACTACCAGGAACCCACACTACCTGATAAGGCATAAAAGACCAAAATTTAACTTGTCTCAGTTGTTGTTCAAGAGAAACTGAGACCAAACTCATCACAAAAAGGAGAATTGAAATAATGAAAATCTATGCACTTTGTGCAACATATTTCAACATCATCATGAACAGTCTTCAAATAAAAAAATATGAATCTCATGTTTTAGCAAGATAATGGCCTGAAATGATCTGCATCCAGCAAACCTAAGTTGACTTTTACAATAGTAACCACCCACATTAAGTTCAGCTTCGCAAATGTGTGCCCGGGAAAAAATTACGTCAAGTTATAACCGTGTACATAATTACAACCCCAAGTAGTTAAAATAAAATCGTCAAATAATTCCTAAATCCTGGCTAAAAGTTTATACATTTCATTGTAGCATCAGAAAAGGTTGTGTAGAAATTGAACCAAAGCTAATAGGAAGATGAACATTAAGTATATCAAAGCAAAAGGTATCTTTTCCGGAAAAAATCTTCACCATGGTAGTGCAATGATATCAATAACCATTGCTCTTTCTTATAATGGATTAATATGACCAAAAGAATAAAGTGGAGACAGAAAAGTCAAAAGCAATCAATGACAGGTGTATCAAGTCAATATATGCTAAGCATTCAAATTCAATAAGCATTAACTCGATAAACCTCATTAAGCCCCAATCCCCTGATCAAAGGTTTCGATTACATATTTCGCCAACAAACAAAATCAGGTAGAGATACTCGCAATAAATGTGTTTATATACTAGTAGCTAAATCAGGGAAGATTTTAATAAATAACAGCAAATGAACTTGATAGGAATAGCATACAGTAGACCAAGACGGTATCGCTAACTTTGGAAGGGATACTGAATGTACATACATCGACATCTTCTTCTTTAACAGAATACTTCTTAAAAGTCTCCAGAGCTCCCTCCAACAACGGCTTTGTGATAATCTCGTTGAAACGTGCCACAACCTTGATAATAACAGAAACGGGAGTCCAAATCGACAAACATGGAAAAGGTATACAATAAAAATTAACAAGATATGAAAGGTAAAAAAAATGTAAGTTTGGACATGGCATTTAAAATTGAATCCATAATAAATATCCCTAATTTTTGGTAATAGTTGTTCTTCAAAAAATCGACGGTCAACACATGGAATTCAACTACCAGTTGTTGAGTTCAAGGATTAAGGCCTAGTTTGGGAATATTGGTGCTTTTTATAATTCTTTTTCCAAAGTTGTTTTTTAAATTTAATTCTAAAACCATGTATAATCTCAATTTTGGTAAATAATTTTTAAAAGCAATTAGTGTAGTATTTGATAAATTGGTAATTTTTATAATAGATTGAAAAACTAAATATATATGGTGAATGTAACAAATATAATTGAGGATATTTTTGTAATTAATAATAATAATAATAAAAAGAAACAACTTTTAAAAGTACTTCAAAGAATGCTTCTAAAATAATTCTTAGAAAAATAAAAACAAATAATTAAATGCATATAAGTTAGATTTTTCTAAACACTTCGGCTTTAAGTATAAGAAAAAAAGACAGAACCAACCTAAAAAACGTAATTCGAAACTCAGTGATGGATCTACAAGCAATGTGGCCTAAGACGAAAACAAAATTTGGAGTCTATTACATTACATAAAATTACATTCCCTTCAATCAAGAAAATTTATAGTACATTAGAGCTTATAATTTCTTAATCAAACATAAAGATGAAAATAAATTGCAAATACAAAAAAACCACAATAGGATAAACTTGGACATGAAAACAAAATCTTCTAACTTTTTTATCAATCTGCATTGAGCCAAACTGAAGCTACGAAAATAGGATTAAGAAGTATCAATTATTTAAACATTTTTCTTGCCTTTTGAAATGTAAATTTACTTATCAAAAGTTTGTCTTCAAGATTTTCTAATATACTTATTTCAATAGATAAAATTAGTAAACCACTCAATTTATCTTATGACATTATCGATTTCAAGTACGTTGTGATGAGTTTAAGTTTTTTAAAGCTTCTTTCTGCGGATGCAACTGTCACATGTATGGTCAAATAATAATCCAAACTTTTAATGTAGAATAACATTTGAATTGGACTATTAACTTATACGGGTAGTTATTAGAGTATAAAATTGTATAAAATAACATTGTTAGCCTTGATAAATAACGTCATATATTTGACATTTGACGTATATTATTCGTTTTGTTTCGATATTACGGTTTACCGTATGGATTTTAGAAAATTGATGTCAAATTGGACAAGATAACTGCTTCGGGGATTTGTTGAAGGTTCACAACTGGAAAATGCATCAGATACTGAAATCTGACGACAAATAAGGATCAACAAAGCAGTGCAATTGGAAGAAGCATGAAACAAAACCTGTTGGTCTGTTTTCACATACTTTGATCAATCCAACCATAGGATCAATCGATCGAATAACCGGAATCCAACTTTGATCAAGGCCTAACAATTCTTATTTGTTCCTTTCTTAAACCTAACCAAATCCCTCAACCTTGACCCTAATCCTAGTCCATTCTTGCCAACTCTCTAGCTAGCAAGGACTAAGAGCATGTGGACCTAAAAAGTGGGATTTTTTGCAATTTTAGGTTAGGTGGGACCCAAAATTGTGTAAATAGTGTATCATTGGAAAAAATCATCAATATGGTGCACCTCATTATATTCGTCATTACTAATGACAAATAATGATTGTTCGCCACTACTAATGATGAACAATATATATATATATATATATATATATTTTTACAATTTACTACTAGTAATGGCGAAGAAATTATTTTTTTTATACTTTTCCACCAGTAATAGCGAAAAATAATTTTTTTTTACAGTTTGTCGCTAGTAATGACGAGCATTATTATTATTATTATTATTATTATTATTATTATTGTTGTTGTTGTTGTTGTTGTTGTTGTTATTATTATTATTATTTAGCGTTTAAAATTAGTAATGGAGAAAAGTATTTTTTTTATTTTTATAGTTTGCCATTA
>MKEJ01105409.1:0-16067 GCA_001753735.1 Embelia ribes
GTAAACTAAGAGCATCAATAATCCACCATCTTTGAGCACCAGCAGGAAGCTTTTGATAGCTCGAATATTGCTCTATTATTCCTTTGGCCCCCTGTTTTGCCAGAAAATCTGCTACTGTTTTTCCTTCTCTGTAAACATGATGAATATGCACTTCAATAGTATCCAACAAATCTCTAATGTTTCTCCAAAGCTGAAATAGAGACCAAGGAGGAATAGATTTCCCAAAAAACCAATAAGTGAGAAGAAGAAGAGAATCACCCCTACAAATAAAGAACTCATCTCTACAGAATTATTAGAATCTTATCCTAAAAATCCTGAAAAAGCAACAAGAACTTGAGAATCTTTATCTCTAATTATCCCACCACAACCAGCTGCACTGCACCAGGGTTTTTATTTGAAAATCCATCAATATTTAACTTCAAATCATTTCCTTTTGGGGACTATCCATGAAACTAGAAAAGGTTTCTTCACTTCAATTTGGATAATATTCAGATCCAAGCTCTTTCAGGTTATCCATTCTGAGAAGGAACTAACTGTAGCAAGACAACCTCTCTCATTAGGGAAACACCAAAGCAATTTCCAAGCCTGGACCAAACCAGCCAAGCCAAAATTCCACTACTAAAAAGGTGTTCTGCAGATTCAGTTATTGCAAGATTGCAGCAATGACACTTTGAAGCTAAAGGAATTGCACACCTCTTAATATTATCATCTGTTGGAACACCGTTAAACCAAATTTTCCATATACTAAATTAAAATTCTCTTTCTTTATTGAACTCTAAAATCAAAGAATTTTTCAAAAATACCAAACTCAATATCATATCTTTTCTCAATTGAAAGAGATTCCGGAAAACTATCCTCAAATTTTTTAGCACCAACCATATATAATTAGGAGTAAATGTTATTTCTATTATATTTAATTTACTTGGGCCCACATTCCTAATTGGGCTGAGCCTATTCTAAATATATAAACTAGCTTTCAGCTTTGATCTGTTGTTGCGTAAAACACATGTACCAATTTTCCAAAAACAGATTTATAGCGAAATTTGGATAAAATATTGAAGATAGAAAAATGATGAGTTAAAAAAATGTTTGATCTTGTTACTGCCTTTACTTACTAAACTAAAAATTTACCTTTCAATTGGGATGGAAAATTTGAGATAATGTTGATTTGCCTATAACAAAAAGTTGGCCAATGAGAACATTAAGTGTTTCCCCATTTTGCAAGAGTTTTTTGTTGGGCAAGAATTTTTGGACGAAGAGATTGGTGGGAAGTATTTAGCAAGGAAGACTATTTCTCAATAAAATTATATATGTTTTTTTTTTCCAATTATAAAATTGTGCATGTTACCTAATAGTAAAGGAATTTTATACAACTAGAAATCTAAAAAACGCGATATCCAAAAGATATTTAATTCATCTGGTTGATCTTTTACTCTCATCCGTTGCAACTTCATCCATCACGGCCTTGTCCAGTCCGGGTTCAGCGTTGTCGGCTTATCACTTTAAATTAAATTTAAAAAAATATAGATAGTTACAAATTATAGAATCTAGTATAAATTCTTAAATGAAAAAGGTTTTGTTATCTTCTTATCTTTACACAATAATATTTTCCGCTGACATGATAAGAAGACAACGCTAAGTCACTTTTTAATTAAAGTGAAAATTTCTTTGTTAAAATGACAGGGGGAAAGATCCGTATACAAGATACGAGGATAACAAAATTTTTTCCATTAAAGAATTTATAATGAATTCTACAATTTGTAATTATCTATATTTCTTTGAATTTAATTTAAGGTGATAAGATGACGCCGCTGAGTCACTTTCCAATAAAGGTGAAAATTTTGTGATTTTGATTACCATATTTATAAAAATAAATAAATAATAATTAGGGAATCTCCCATTTGAAATGCGAGATGATATTTTTTACCATATTTATCTAAAATTGTTGAGCGGTTACAAGTTTTATCTGTCATTCCAATCTTCATATCTATACAAGTCAAATTGATCTCATCATTATCCTCATATTCATCCACTTCAACTCTATAAATAGAGTACAAAGCAAACTATATTAACACGTTCTACTCTCCCCTCCATTGTCACTCACGGGCGGTGGAAATGAATTCCTCTACTTGTTTTCTCTTTTTAATTGGTGCCATTTTCCTTTTGTCGCATTGTTCTTCTACAAATGCGATCTCTGTTTCGTATGACGATAGAGCGCTTTTGATCAATGGCGAAAGAAAGATTATACTCTCCGGTTCAATACATTATCCTCGCAGCACTCCTGAGGTAATTTCTTTCCCCACTTGAAAAAACTATATATCATATGTTAGAGTACTACATTTTCTTTTTGGGTTAAATGTTTTGATTGGTTTTTTTTGCTAGAATTTTTACTCCCAATATTCAAACTGTGCTATCTTGTATTCATTTGATCATAGTTTTGAACATGTTAATATACAAAGAATCGATCCCTTGGAACTTTTATGCCAATAATAATGACATGAAATGTCAAACTCTATATGTTTTGCTTGTATATATGATCTAGAAGACTAGCATTTTCACTTTTTTTTTTAATTTCAAAATGAGTTCCTTTTCGCTACCATTTTCACTTTTTAGGATTTTTTCTTAATTCGATTTGAAAAACTAACTTGGTACCATTGATTATTCGTAGATGTGGCCATCTCTGTTTAAGAAAGCGAAAGAGGGAGGTCTTAACACTATCGAGACTTATACCTTCTGGAATGCCCACGAGCCCTTGTATCGCCAGGTAAATGAATATATATGTATGTAACAAAACCTAATGATATTGAGAACAATTTTTTTACATTTCTTTGTTGAAAAGTTCTCAGTTTTATAATTTGTTTCATTTTGCAGTATGATTTTAGTGGCAACTTGGATCTCGTTCGGTACATCAAGGAAATCCAAGCTGCAGGCATGTATGCCATTTTACGGATCGGACCATATGCGTGTGCAGAATGGACCTTTGGGTAAATATCATCTTTACTAAATTTTTTAGTAATTTTACTTTTTGTTGATTTTTTATAAATAACTAATTGTTAGTAATGTATAAAAGTGGGTTCCCGGGTTGGTTGGATACTCTTCCCAACATTACATTCCGAACAAACAACGACGTGTTTAAGGTAATTTCTAGGAAGTTTTATATAAGCATGTAGTTTTTTCATTTCATTTTATTTTTTATTTGGAATCATATGTTAATTTAACTATTTTTTATATTTCTGAATTTAGAATGAGATGAAGATATTTACAACCAAGATTGTTGACATGATGAAAGCTGAAAATCTCTTTGCCTCTCAGGGAGGACCTATAATCCTCGCTCAGGTTTGCTTGCATAATATTAATCCTTTACATGTTTTCTTTTTTAAAATGATAAACTTTCGTTTCTTTTATTTTTGTTGGTCCTAAATTACCACCATGAAGATCTTTGCTCTACGAAATCGGAGTTTAATTTGATGATGGCAGTCAATAATAATTTTTTAATTTTTGTAGCCGTTAATGTAATATATTATTTTCAATATATGGTACACAAGTGACGAAAATAAAATGACTCTAGTAGCAACATGGTAATCACCATATGATAATGCTGTTATGGATTCCAGTGTAACAAACTTTTCATAATGTTCATCAGTGGCATAATTTTTTTTTTTTTTAAAGACAAAACACTGTAAATGAATAGAAATTGAATCAAAAGTTTTATTAGAATGTGTAAGATTATTGCATCACTTAATAACGTTATTCATAAGCATGTTAACATTACGTATACAATCATATTAGATTGAAAAACATTTCATCATGTCGTAAACATGTAATCATTAGTTTTTCTCAAAAAAAAAAAAAAATTAATAATAATAAATAATATTGATAATAAGGCACAAGATTTAAATGAATAAACATGCAATCGTTTAGTTTTCTGTCAAATAATATGTTTGGCTTATTGGCCGTTAATACAAGTTTTTTGAAAGTTATGTTATTAAAAAAGTATTTTTCCAAAATGTGGTATTCACGACAGACCATGAAATAACTTTAGTATTCCACTGTTCTTTTCTTGTTATAAAAAATAGAAGTACTTTTTAATGTTTTGCTGACATAATCTTTATATAAGAAAATATAAAACACAAAATGAAAATGATTAAAACATGTTATCATTAGTTATACTAGCATATAAGATTATTGTATCACTTAATAAGAGTACTAGTCCAATAATCATGTTAGTAAGTGTCAGTGTTAGTAATTTTTTTTTATTGGCAGTTAATGTAATTGTTATGAAAGTTTCATCATTAAAAATAGTTTTAAAATATGATTATGCTGATTCATACCTTTCATTTTATTTTACACTAAATCTACTTTGTTATTATGTCACTCCTAATATATTTTCCTTTATTGTTTTTTTGAAAAAAATTTAAACATAGATCGAAAATGAATATGGAAATGTAATGAGCAACTTTGGACCCGACGGGAAAACATATATCCAATGGTGCGCTGATTTGGCGCAATCCTACAATATTGGAGTGCCATGGATTATGTGCCAACAACCGAATCCGCCCGAAGGAATGGTACATACTTATAATTTTAACTCCTTATTTTTTAAAATTAATTAATTTGAAAATTTTTACAAATAAATACTCACTTTTTGCACAGATAAATACTTGCAACGGCTATTACTGCGATCAGTTTACACCCTCTCCAGGCCATCCGAAAATGTGGACAGAAAATTGGATCGGATGGTTAGTTAATCAGATTTTACGTATTTTGCTTAAGTACTCGGGTTTTTAATTAACGACTTCAAATATATGATAACTATGCACAATTTTTTTTTTATATATTTTTTTACGTCTTAAAATTAGGTTCAAAAATTGGGGAGGCCAATTTCCGGGCAGAACACCGGAAGATTCTTCTTTCGCTGTTGCTCGCTTCTTCCAATATGGTGGCACAGTGCAAAATTATTACATGGTATCGGTTGCTAGTAACATGTATATATATATATATATTTATTTAAATAAAATGTATTAAATTTCTCTATATTTCTATCCAGTACCATGGTGGCACTAATTTTGGACGCACAGCGGGAGGTCCCTATATTGCTACAACCTATGATTACGATGCACCCTTAGATGAATACGGTACGACAAAAATAAAAATAAAAAATTACTATAAACTGTTTAGTTTTTTGGGAATTAAATCTGAAAAAGTTATATTATTTTTCTACTTATAATGACATTATTTTATAGGAAATAAAAATCAACCGAAGTGGGGACATCTCAAGAACCTGCATCAGCTCCTTATGTCGATGGAGAAAACTCTAACATATGGTACTGTAAACAGCATACAATATGAATCCTTGGTCGATGTAAGTATTTAATTACCTGCTCTCCTTTTTAATTTCTAATTTTAATATAAAATTTTTTATAGTGCTGATCGTATGATCGTTTTTTTTTTTTTTTGCAGGCAACAGTTTATGACGATAATGGTACGAGGGCTTGCTTTTTTGGGAATGGTAATAACGATACAGATGCAACGATTAATTTCGAAGGGAGGAATTACACTGTTCCTGCTTGGTCTATTACCATCCTTCCAGATTGCAAAACTGAAGCTTACAACACTGCTCGTGTAAGTTGAATTTATATTTGTTTCAACAGCGCGTAAAATATTTCATTTCACCTCTAATGAATGTTATCATTTCGTTACGATCAGGTCACTGCAGAAACATCAATTATGGTTAAGGAAATAGACGAGACCAATACTGCTGCTAAAAAAGCTGGCTCACACTGGAAGTGGTCATGGAAACCAGAAGAGCTCCAATTCAAAAATTGGAAACACGAGCATGGGAAGGATTATATATACACCCAAGGACTACAAGATCAGACGGTCATCACGAACGATACCTCTGATTACTTATGGTATACGACCAGGTAATACTCTCTCTTTATCATGTTACAAGTACATATTTTGTTCCCAAAATTGCATTTGAAAGCTGATATAATGACCATTGGTTTTATATTGTGGAATATGAATGTTAAAGTTATCGTCGTGTTAAAAGCTCGATTTTGTTAGTGGGGTAACTTTTATTTTTTTATATTATTCAATACTCTCCTTCACGTATAGTTCGGATTCATTTTTAAGCCTATCAAATTCTAGGAGGCACAACATGTGCGGTTCTTTGTTTTTTTTCTTATTGGTTTTTTTTCTTCTTTTTTCTTGTTGATATAATCTCTTTGTTCCTAAGCTCTAATAACATATTAGATTATCGTTGTACTAAAAGTTGGAACTTGTTAGTAAGCTTTTTATTCTTTTATATTATTCTACAACAATAAATAACATATATTTTTGTTCTGCAGTGCAAGGATTGATCATAAGAACCCTGATTGGAGAAATGATGTAATTCTAAAGGTTCATACCGGCGGGCATGTTCTTCACGTGTTCGTTAATGGGGATCACATTGGTAATTAAAAAATAAATAAATAAAATTTAACTTGCTTTTGAATTTGTATTCTGGTCTATCATGTGCTCGATCTAATGTCATCCAAATTTTCAGGAACACAATGGGCCAATGAGTCATACTCATTTGACTTCGAATCTAGTCCCTTTCGAACGAGAAATGGGTTGAACACAATCACACTACTCAGTGCTACTGTCGGTCGGCAAGTAAGCACCGATACCTTTTTCGGTATTTTGTCTGCGTTTCCAGAATTACTGATACATTTTATTTTTTTTTATCATGGTCAGAACTATGGGGCCTATTTGGAAAAAACAAAAGTCGGTATATATGGCACAGTTTCACTACATAGCAATACCGGAAATATTATGTACCTGCAAAATAACCATTGGGCATACAAAGTAGGGCTTAAAGGATTTAGCAACGTAGAGAGTGGACTTTTCATGAAAAATAAGCGCTTTGATGGAATTTGGAAAAAGCAAAACCTTCCCACCAACATAATGTTTGTTTGGTACAAGGTAATTGACTCATTTTGCTCTAGTTTGTGTTCCAAGAAAATTTGATGAAATTTTATTTAACTATTTCTTCTTTTCCAGACATCCTTTAGAACTCCATCCGGTAAAGATCCCGTTGTATTGGATTTGCTAGGCTTAGGTAAAGGAGTCGCCTGGGTCAATGGCAATAGCATTGGTAGATATTGGCCAAGCTATTATGCCGGTTATAGCGGATGCTCCCCGAATTGCGATTATCGGGGAAACTATGGTAGTGATAAATGCCAAACTGGATGTGGCGAATCGTCGCAGAGATGGTAAATAAAGCTACTTGCACAAGTTTTTGCATTTTCAAAGTTTAGAACAAATTCTAAATTTCGTGATTAACTTTCTGCTTAGGTATCATGTGCCTCGGTCTTTCTTGAAACCTGACAACAACGTGTTGGTTTTATTTGAGGAGTTTGGTGGAGACCCGACTGATGTGAACGTGCGCACAGTGACGGCTAAAAGCATTTTAGGAAACATTTAAGCATTGGAAGCGAGCTTCCTGCCCAGTGGTTGCAAATCCATTACCAAACTTCTAGCGGTTGAAGCGCTATGCAATTAAATGATTGGGTATTGATTTTAGCTTTTTTTTTGGCTTATTTCTTCCAAATAAGAGGTATATTACTAGTATTTTTAGGGTAGTTCATGATAGCTGCTGTGAATTAGTGGTGGTTCTGTATGAGATTCACATGAGTTTTAAATCAATGTTTAAGTTTTCTTTGATTTTATTACATAGCATTTTCCTATAACAAAACTTCCTTCATGTATGCAAATATTAATTTAACAGCAAAAAAAAGCAACCACATTTTTTTCAAACAAAAATTGGAATAAACTATAGGCATTGAGCAAGTGTTGTAATTTACTGTGAACAAGTTAAGCTAGAACTTAAGGAAACCATTGAACAGCTGATACGAACAAGCATTGACGAATGTATAAGGAGATTTATCACTGTAACTATCAAGTTATAATACCAAGCATTTTTTGATGAGCTGCTTGCACTCAATTCCCCAGCATCGATGAATTCATCCTTTCCAATGGTTATGGAGACATTAACAGATGAAGAACCTGAGTTAGAGAAATTATGTAAATAATGTTGAAGATGGGAGCTTATCTATGCTTGAGAAGATGGGATTATGATTATACTTACAATTATAGTCAGCCCACCCAAGCCGTTGATGGTCTAAGTCATAAACAAATATCTTATCTTTAAGCACGAGATCTGCATGAAAAATATTGCGCAATTATGATAACACAAATGACAAAGTAAACACAAAGTTCATATTTCGAGAATAAAAGATGTTGATTTTACGCAATATTTCTTACAATGATCTAAATTTATAGAAATGTAAAGCACAAAAGGAAAACAAAAATTAGTCCAAAATAACTAACATAGAAAAGTATAATTGGGAGCAAACGGTTTTAGTAACAATATCTGAAGCAAGGAAATCGCTAATATTTGAACAAGAGTAATATCTTTAGTCCAGGAACAAACCTCCTAAAATGTTTACTCCAATATCCTCAACTTTCACAAAGCCAATGCACCACTTTGCAGCACCCTCCTGTCATACAAAGTCATCCAACTCAAGATTAAATGTTACGAACTTGAAATGTTATCGAAAGAAGAAAAATGCAACATCTATTTCCTAAAGAAGGGTCTTACCCCGAATAAAGAATAGATAAGGTAGTCCTTTGGTCTTAGAACCATTGATGCACCACCAGCAAAGTTTAAAGCAACCAACGGAAACATCTCTATCGTACTGTGCAAGAACATAAATATACGATCTTCAGGTGTCTAAACAGTAGCAGAATATCAATGTATCTGTGTATATTCATCAATGAGATTCACCTTGTGGGCATTATATAACACTGGTGCCCAGTTGATGACGTGACGAGTGTTGCATTCTGTGAAACTGCAGCATTTATCTGCACAACGACAAAACTCGTGCAATTAAGCATCAATACACCGGTTAAAGCATCTAGCAGATTAGTGTCACTTATTTGTATAATTACATAGTTGTTCAAGTATGTGGATATAAGAAGGCTGTTACATTGAGTTTCCAATGTTGCCCTCAGCTATACTTGAATGAGCAAACAATTCGCCAAAATAGATATTCGTTTCACCGCAATAAATACAAGTGAGCACAAGGATACAATTCATAGAAGAGAAAAAAAACTTACAGCACTGACAAAAGGATCGTAGGCTTCTCCCACTAGATATGCCAAAGTCGTTCCAGAGTCAACAATGGTTCCTTTATTGTCTGACATTGAAAAAACTGCTGAATCAATAGGCAGCATTTGTCCATTAACAGTAATGCTCTGTAGGTACAAATTATAATGAGGCCTGGAAAAAGAAAGAAACTACAGTCTCTCAATAAAGCAAGAACATTCCACATACATAGTTTAGAGCTACAATCATAATTTAAAAAAAATAAATAAATAAGGTTGCGATTCTAGCAGAAAGCAAGAACACATACCGTGATGGGACAAGGGGGCTGTAGACTATGCTTGGATCAAGAATCTCACCAAGAACTAGGGTTCCGCCACCATTGCCGCTTCCAATCAAGCAATGAGAGAACACCTTGGGGATGATCCCTTGAGAAGACAACTGAGATATAATAGATAGATCCTGTGGACCAAACCCGAAAATTCCATCAATTGCGTGTTCCATATCAGCTAACTCCCCAGACTGATGGGTGCTACACCTGTTTACAGATGCCAACACAACCATGAACCATCCTATTTTTTCAAGTTCGAGCCAACGAAAAGAGATAATCAGCACAGGCATAAGAGTTATTAAACAGCACTAGATAAAGCTTAGAATTCAATGCCAGTATTGATTTCAAATTTTGGTGCTCATGGACTAATTAAACAACAAATCCCAATGGAGTTTTAGGGCCATAAGTTTGAAAACAACCCCCAAGAGAACAATAGAAGGTCAAAAATTGGTGCACATAAACATACAGATGAGTATATTTGCAATTTTAATAAGAAACTGAAAGTAGTCCAATCCTCTTCTCCAAGCTATCCTTGAAATCGAGTTATTGGGTGTTTTGGATATGCACATAAACGCCACTGAGCTTTTGTAAGATAAGAAGATATATGTGGGCTTTAGGTCTGCTGATTATCACAATACGCAAGTTAGTACCAAGTGTCAAGATATTAACTACTCTAAACAAGTTTTTGCATAAGTTAGCTATTAAGCATTTTTAAGTTAGGGGTGAGCTTTACCCGAAAACAATTGCTGCGGAAGAGTTAGCAATCATAGAAGGCCCCAATATGGTGTCATAGTATAAAAAATCAGAAAAATAGAGACCAGATGTTCCACTAAGATCTCCATACTCGAACGAATAGCCACACTGATTACTCTCGCTCGAGCATGAAGCAGCTGTTGTTTGAACCACAGAAGAACATGTTGGGTGCGAACAAGAAACTGCGGCTGCAGTTGATGAGCTGGCGGCATCGAAGAAGTTGAGCTCAATCTGCATAACACAAGGGGAAAAATGAGCATGTGAAATCGTGAGAACGTAGCTACAAATAAATGCTGTGCACCACCCCGGGAAGTAAGAACACACGACAAGATGAGTGCCGGGTCACCACAGTTGGTGATGTGGCAAAAGTAGATGCGTACTCCGAGTCCACTTGATTTGGGACAGTTACTACAGGTACTGCAAGCAACCCACAAGACGTCACTTCCAGTATCGATCTGCACGTTGAATTCCTTTGGTGGCGAGCCCAATTTAATCTTCGTATAATAAATCCTAAAATAAAACAATGGACAGGGTTAAGGAGTGTAACTAATCCGGTACTTCGAACAAAACATAGTTTGCATATTCTGCTACTTGAAGTTTGTACTAGGGAAAGAACAATGTATTCAACAGAAAAGAGCTGTTCTGCACTTTAGCTCTGACAAAGGAAATCAACTATTGTTTCCGTATCAGTTATATCTACAATCCTGCATCAACACCGTAAAAATACGAGTATAGCTAGAGGACCACGAAGTCTTTATTTGTGAAATGTAACTTTCAATTGTGTTATAACTTCCGTAACACATAAAAGACTAAAAATATGAAAGTTGAACTAATTAGAATTGAGCTACTCAAAAGATTGCACCCCAAAGAATCCATTTACTTATAAGTTGATATCCATTTGTATCCTCAACTAAAAAAACCCACACTTCTGACCCAAAAAGAAAAAGAGAAAAAAGAATATAAGTTTTTGAATAGGATGAGTATAAGGTACAACATCAATCCAAACCTTAATCCGACAATTTGGGGTCAGCTTAGTAAAACCAAAATTAGATATCATTCTGGTCATTACCTGAATTTTTCTCGTTCCTGGATAATAAAAATGTCTCTTGTTATCTAAATAATTTCAGCCAAACAAGCACTTAAAACTCAATTGTAGTAAGATCATATGCGGGACTAATGCCTAAAAATGAGGTAAATTAGACATAAGATAAACACATGAATAGCTAAGAACTAGATAGCTATATACAAACACATATAAATAAACATAAATAGAATTCAACTGTGAATATACCCTGCCGCTTGAGGATCAGAGTTACCGCGGACCCGAAAATCGACGACACCGCCGGCTAAGCCCTGCAAAATGCGGGCGTGCCTAGCACGGTCCCGAGCCCAGAGCACATCCATCTCCGCCCTCGCCGGAAAAACCCTCTCCAGCCTCATTACATTACCACTAACTCCGCCGCATTCCACAGCCACTACGGCCGCGGCAGCCAACAGAAATACCAAATAATCCGCACGAAGCATTGCAGGTTTTCCCCTGCCCCCAATAGAACTCTCACCTCGCTCTCTGTATGTATATACTAATCTCTCATATATGTATGTATGTATGTATATGTGTATATATGCATATAAATTGTTAATCAAGATTTAAATTTACAAATAAAAAAGAGTTATTTTTTATGATAACAAAATTTACGAAAAAATATACAAGTCTTGTATTATTATTGTACTAACATTTTTACTTAGTGTTGTATGTAAAAGTATGGTACAAATTTTAAAGAGAAATAAGGTGTTAATAGTGTGAAAAAGGAAGACCAAAAGTTATGGCTCGAGACAATCTTCAAGTATGATTTTTCAGATTGTCAGTAGGGTATCCGGAGGGTCCATGTTACCGGATAGGTCACCGGACCTTTGATGGCAGAGATGTAGCATGAAGGACAAAATTACTGAAAAATCAAAGGAAATTCACTTTGTCCGATGACCATCTGTCTGCTTGTCCGTTGATGGACAGATGTCGGACATGTACATATAGCTCAAAGTTCAAAAAGTATAACTCATAAAGGCTCGGTGCGGAGACAAGTGTGCAGCCTTAGGCACAATTTTGTCCTCTCAAAATCTGATTTAAATTCCTCCTCAACACGCCATTTACAAGCTCAAAAAGCCAAAAACTAAAAGCCAAAACTATTAAGTTCAAGTTATTCTCACTTTGAGTTCATACTTGTAAAAACACTCAATTTTTAGTTTGTAAAAGGGCTTGAGTGAATATTTCTTTCATATTTTGTTGTAATCTTAAGAGTAGTGTATAAACTCTAATTCTTGGATGAGTTGGTTAGTTTTGAAAATTATTACATTCTGTTTGTGAGAGTAAGCTCAAACTAAAAACTCATGTAGCGCTATGACCTAGAATAATAATCAGACCTTTAAGGTACAAAGCCAAAGTTATTGTCATCACCCAAGGCATTATCTTGTGAAGGCTATAAAATTGAATCAAGTTGTGAAGTTGCATGTGTCTAAGACCTGTAAGACCCCATCAGCTCATCTACCATCTGATTTACCATGTTCGGGATCTGAGAGCTCATCTATTGGTTCTGCTTGATCAGTCAATGAATCTCTTGCTCATGTCCATGTGCTTAATCATCAACCTCGGCTAGCCTCCTCTGCCACTTATCATTCGATTCTATACAAATGAATGGCTAATAGATGTGCTCGCCTCGAAGTCCTGTAAGAATGTGGGGTCTTTTCCTAACCACCTACTCATCTTCAAAGGGTTGACAACATCAATGGATATCTTTTTTTTTTCTTAATTTTTTCCTCTACTGTTGGGCTCAGCTTTACAACTGCTAATCACATCTCCAACTTCTTTTGCAATTAATTTGTGTATGAAATTTTTTTAATATTGTAATGTACAAAAAATTTGAATGAATTTTTTGTTTTTGGTAATAATATTATTGTTGCCTCATAATATTATTATTGCGTAGTATGCATGGACTCAATGTAGTATGCATAGTGTGTTATGCATAGTTGCGTAGTGTGGGGATAGCGTCGAGAAGCGTAGAAAATGTCGTGTTTGATCGGAGTTTGTTAGTAGTTGCATTAAGTTGTGCAGATCGAGTTTCGGGTACTCAAATGCCATTCCAAAGTTGTTAAACATTTGTATTAGTGTCTATTAGTGATTATGAGTGTTTTTGTAAGTTTTTGACCCATAATATGGGCTCAGGTGGTGATCAAATTTCCGTAGGTCTAATCGATCCAACTAACTATTGGATTGATCCAAAAGTGGGAACTGATCGATCCAACAACTATTAGATCAAACCAACTAGTGGCATGGACAAACACATTATTTCTTCATTTCTTCTTCTACTTTTCACAAAAAGGAGAGAGGGGGGGTGAGAAGTGGGGAAAATAATTCCAACTTTCTAGCCCAGTTTCATTTAGCTCAAGTGGGTATCCATGAGCAAAAAATTGATTTTCGTGTTCCCCATTGCGAGGCCAACCTTTTGATTTAATTCTCGCTTCTCATCTTATTCATTTACATTTCCTCATTTTTTGTGCACTTTTCGTAGGTGAAAATAAAATTGATATTTTTGTTCCTCATTTAGTGTATATCATTTTATTTTATATGTGCGTTATCATTCGGGTTCATCTCCTAGATAGAATCACAGGGCGAAGAAAAGGAAAATTTGGTGCTTTTGAGTAGGAGGTCTTGGGTATCACCTAGTGTCTTCCTAAATACAGTAGACTATGAACTTGTATATAAAATTGATATCTTCTACCATCTATTGACGTTATTAATATGCCGCATAGGTGTAATGGTTTGGCGTGGGTATTTGGCATAGTATTAACATGATTAATTGATTTCATTATATTGCATAGAATAAATATCATGTTTAAATGCGTAGAACACAAATTCTCATGCGTAGCTTAACATTCTAATACGTAGCATATCATATTCACTCATGCGTTTGGCATAACATTAGTTTTCATAGAAAATATTTATTTTAAAAAGGCAGTGAAAGGCATTGGTGTTGTTTTGTTTATAAAAGATTCATATAGCATGTGTTTTAGACTTGAGTCTTTTATTTCTTTTTGGAACAATAAAGCATCGACCTATTAAAATACATAGAAAGCAATGAGTCTTACAGCCTTAACATGAAAGTCGAAAAACCTGATCAGAGATTATCCATTAATTGCGTTACATGCATAATGACGGGTTAATGAAGGCTTCGGTTATGTCATATGCATAGTAGCAGACCCTAGTGATTTTTATAAAATGCATAGAAATACTAGTCCCAACGTTTTAGGCATTGGTGTTTGCATTGTGCGCAGGCGTTGTTACGTAATGAGTTGGCGTAGTTGAATTGAATAGTTATGTCATGGTGTTGGTGTGCATTGCATAACATGATACATTATTGCATTTGTGTTATATCTTTCTTATATATCACAATATATCATTCATGTCATACATATGGTGTAGTCTCTTTTTTATCCACAAGTTGATCGTTTAACCGTATTATTTTTTTGCTTTTTCTATTATGTGTTGTTTTGTAGGGGCAGAGGCTGACGTTAAGTATCCTTAGATGCTTTGATGATTTATGTACATATTTTTTATGCTTAATACGCATGTGGCAGAGGCTTCATGTAGAAGTTATTTATTGTTGTTATTATTATATTGTTTTACCGTAACAAGAACATTACGCAACTTCTTCCTTATTTATTTTGTCAAGTAGATAGCTTGAGGCGTTTTACTTGTTAACTGATAGTTTACTGTATTGTATATATTCTTTTTTGGGGTTGGTGTTGGTCTTCTTTTCCTTTTATTCGTGTTGTTTATACATCTTATTGTAGGTAGGCTATATGTATAATATCTATGATGTTGATGTAAGTGCTGGAGTATGTGTAGTATCGTCCTGCAGTGACAATTAGATATTATAGCAATGATGGCGTAGAAATATTCTTTTTTCTTTCTTTTCTTTCCTTTCCTTTTATTTTTTCTTCTCTTTTCTTTTTACTTATGTCCCCGAGTCAAAGATTTTGGAGCGTGATAATTACATAAATTAACGTAGTAACATATATAAGTATATTTTATATGAAAATGAAAACAACTTTTATGCAAATGCAATCTGTGTATTTTAATTTAAATATATACATAAAGTTGATAAATAACTTACTCCTACTTCTTCAGCTCTCCAGGTAAGGTAATTGTTCATACCCTTATTCTTATGGCATACAAAATACAAGTTGGGTGTGCTAACTGTTGTTTTCTTATCCTTTTGCTACAAACAAAATATAAGTTAGCATATACAATGAAAATAACATACAAAAGTAAACAAATTCAATAAAAAGTTTACCATCCTCTCCCAATGGATAGGGAAGGTCATTGAACTACTTGAATGCTTTGATTGGCTACCCTTACCGCTATTCTTGTTATTGGATGCTCGTGTCGATTTGGATTTGAGCTCATCAATGGCCCAGTACTCATGCCAAACCTTACACACATTGCCCGATATGGGCTTCTGTTACTCATTTATGCATTGATCATAAACGAAATCTGTATAACTTCTACCTATCTTCGGCCTCCAAGCTTTGCAGATCGCAGTCTCGTACCCCTCATCCTAATGAACATATATCTGCAAATAAAAACAATAAGTATATTAGAAATAAATAGATATGAAATAGGAAAAAATGTTACATTGTAAAAGTTTAATTTTCTTTAAAAATTACGTTGAACTTATCAAAGTTGATATTCTTCATCTCCTTGCTGACACCCATCCAATTGTCTCATTAACAAATATCTTTATACTATGTCTCATACTACACCAAGTATAGACATATAGC
>MKEJ01105412.1:0-10678 GCA_001753735.1 Embelia ribes
TAAAATTTTCAGTTAAATGCCAAAGCTGTACCGTTTCAAAATTGGAAGTTCCATTTAAAAACTATTTAATCTTTATTCATAAGCCGAGCTCATAAATGATTATGCGGTATCCATTTTCGATTGTTTACCGTAAATATTTTTGAACTTGGTATTTAGTTACAAAATTTAAAAATTTATAATTTGACAATCAACTCAACAACAAATAATTAATAAACAATGTATAATGCAAATAAAAATTTACATAAAATAGTCACGAAACAAATCGTTCCAAAACAAGTCACACCAAAGTCGGTGTTAAAGTGAGCACTGTATATTACGTTTCAAATATATAATTTTATATTATGAAAATATATTTTTCATGTGACATTGTTTACATATAATTTAGAAATATACATAAATATACACATTCATTCGGATTAGATAGGTACACAATTGATATCGGTAATCCCGGGTGTTCAATACAAAATCCATACCAAATCTATCTTGTTAAGCTATCGTTTTTGTACCAACATTTCGAACTAATAGTCGGGTCAATTTTGTTTTTAAAACAAAATTTCCATAACATCAGTTAAGCTATCGTGTCTACGCTAAAAGCTCGAACAAATAGTAGGGCCAATTTGTTTGTTATTTTATATTAATCTCCATCGTTACTTACGACACAGGCTTGAAATGAGAGTCTAGAAAGTTGACATGATGCCCATGCATGCCTATTTACTTTAACTGTGAAAAATCTATCTTCAATCTGATCTGGTCTCACATGGAAAAACTATAAGCAAAAAATAAATTTAAAACATAACCATGTTAATTATGAAAAAAATATTTCACAAGGATTAAACAGGATATTCATCTAAAATAAAAAAACTAGATTGATGTGGTATCTAGTTTTGATTAATTAATGTGAAACAACTTGTTAATTTATCCATGAACATCCATAGGCATGATACATAATCATTTGTTTGTAAAAAAATAATATTTGAAAATACTTATTATAAAATTACCGGAAACATGCTCCAGATATAAAAACATCTGCTCTTGAAAATACTTCTAATAATATTCTTTCGAGAGCTTACTGACATTAAAATATAACTGGGTATTACTTATTCAATTACTAATGGACTAATTTAATTACTAATAAATCATTGTTACTATATTTCCACTACATTTAAGATTGAATTTCTCATTTCAAAATTTGGCACCGTATTTATTCATCTCTATTTTCAAAGCTGACGACTATGACATGCTCATTATACATCAAGATTTTAAATCTAAATTTTATAATTGGAAATAAGACCAAAATTTCGGCTCTCCGTTATTTAATTTATGTGTACACCATATATGGAACCGGGCTGCCTAGCAGAGGTATTGGATAATCCCTGTTTGATTCATATGAATCGTTAATTTTGGAATTAATAGTTGAGATTAAATAAATTTATTATTTAATTTAATTTTGAAAATTCATTCATTTATGTTCCAGACCTCAACACTACTATCAGGCAACCCGCCCCTTTTGCACTATATATCTGCAGGCAATACAAGACACCACATTGCATTAGAGATCTTCCATGTAATAAATTCTAATTTTTCTGCTTTCCTACTTGAATTATGGATAATTTTTAGATGTTTAAATTTTAAGTTGAATTTATTTCTAATTATAATTGAATAAGTTAAAAATTTTGAACTCTATATATTTTTTATTTTTTAAATAAAATTAAATTTACTTATTTATTTAAAAACTACCACCAATCGAATTAACGAAGGAATTAACTTAGGGGTGTATATTGTAACTAGTCAAACTATAATACACCCTTGCCCATGCTACCCTATGCCTTTATTTTATAATTCTTTACTAGGGGATGATAATATTTTAAATTCAAGTCCCCTCGTGTGTGTGTGTGTGTGTAAATCCTATTTAAAAATAAAAAAAAAATCTTTCGGTAATGAGGAACTCGTTTTTCGGAAAATTCACTAACATGTAAGTATTTTGCTTCCAAAACTAGTAAACAATATTTTGAGAAAAAAAGAAATTACTAATAGAAAACTCGCAAAGTTAAAAATAATCTGGTTTAATCATTTTCTTATAATACCAACACTATTTATAGTACTACTAAAAATTTATGAAAAACATAGAACCACCTTTGTATTTACATATATTTCTCATCATAGTTTACTTATTTTCAAGTATATAGATATATTATTTATTCGATTATTTATAAATCTCCGGTTTTCAATCCCTACATTAGAGAATGGGGAGATTTCGAATTTGAGTATCTTGATGTGTAAAAATGTTTTAAAAGTTTGTAATACTAAAACAAAAAAAAAAAATAAATTGGGTAAATTACACTTTGCCCCCACGTGGTTTATGACAGTTTTAAAAAACCACCTGAGGTCTCTTAAATTACATTGTGACCCCACAAGGTTTTATTTCCACCACACTTTGCCCCCAAATTTTTGGTAGAAAAATGGAAGTCATATTTCTTGGCATAAATAATCCAATAAATTACAAAGTTACCCCTAAAAATGTACTATTTGTGTAGTTTTTTTTTTTTTATAATTTGTTAGCAGATTGTATTTTATGTGTAAATCTAATATATTTTTCTTAAAACATGGTGATATTTTTTGAATTTCACCAAAATTAAGATTCTAAATTAATAAAATAAGGCAAAGAGTTGAGGATAATATGGTCTTTAAACTTGGTAATCAAACTTAAGTTATGACTTGGGAAATAATCAGAAACGTCAATTGTCAAAGTGTGATTTACCCAAAAAAATTGAACATTGGATGGTTATAACATTACTTGTGGATGAGAAGTACTAGTGAAATGCTATGAGGCTCACAATTACAATTTCAAGGAAATTTAATACTTTCTCCATTCCATTTTAATAATCTCATTTATTTTTTCACAAGTATTAAAAAAAATCAATTAATATTGTTGAAATTAAAAATATTTTTAATCTCTTTTTTACAATACCCATAATTAATAGCATTTTGCACAACTTATAATGGATGGAGTAATTAAATAACTATAATAGATAAGAGTATTTTAATAAAGTGACTTTTTAACAACTTTTCTAAAATAGATATTGAATTATATATTGGGACTGACTTAAAAAAATACAAACTTATTAAAATGGAATCGAGGGAGTTCACATTTCCAAGTTGGATAATATCCATTGAATCTTTACATAGATACATGTCTTCTCTTTGTGCAAGCATGATATCTAGAGCCCATGGTATGGTAATTCTTCATGACAAATATCAATATTAATTGTTTTATTCAATAATGAAATCTATATAAACAATTAGATCTCAACTTTACCTTTACATGTATGTACGTTGTAAAAATGAAATGTGGCCAGGTATTTACGGACAAATGTTATGAAAAAAATAGGTTGACCAGTGCCAATTAACTCCTCGTGAATCCTATGTCCATCTCCGTCCAAATATTCATTTCAATGCTATTACAATCAATTTTTCCTAATGATTTGCATACGCGTCCGCTTATCTGTACTTGTTTTTTGACGCTTGACCATTTTAACCTTGTGTTGGAATAAAAAATCCCACAAGATGTACATATTGGGTATTTATTTAATGTTTGTTCGTAACATTTAAGCGGATAAACTAGTTTATTTCGGTTAAAAAAAAATAAAAACTAGATGCTTCCAGCTTAAAATTTTCAGCTTATTTAAGCAAAGATAACAAAACTGAGCAATCAAATACAATCTAATTTTCAAGCAAATAAGCGGATAAAGTGGAACTTAAAAACGTGCAACTAAACAAGCCATTAAATGGTAGTACATAATAGGGTAACATGGGCTTGCTTGCTAAGACAGACAAAATAGAGGCCCCCAAAGTTGTGTGGTAAACCAACATCTCTCCTTTAGCCCATTTGAACTCACACCCTAGCATGTAGACACCCTCACAAAAGGACGGTATGGTCTCTCTCTCTCTCTCTCTTTCTCTCTAGGTCACTCTCTAACTCTATCTTGAGAAGATTAATCTTCTTAGAAAATAACCATAATGATTTCTTATTCAAACAATTTCGTGTAAATTTTAATACCCACTCGAAAAAAATATAAGACACCCATAAGAAAGTTGTTATGTCACTAATGAATGACACGAAAAATATAAATCAATCCAGTTACAGTGAACACGTATCGCAAGCTATTAATTATGTTCTACACCAAAAAATATAACTCGTAATCGTGAAATCTATTTGTATTGATTTCGAAATAAAATAAGAACAATCGCGATCAATAATTGCAATTATATACTCAGATCTTCTATTGTATTACTGTTCGTCATCTTGCTGCGAAGAAAGACTAATCTCTCCACAAACTGTAAATTTTAATACCCACTTGAAAAAAATGTAAGACATCCATAAGAAAGTTACTATGTTACTAATGAATGGTACGAAAAATATACACCAATCCAATTACAGCGCACACGTATTGCAAGCTATTAATTATGTTCTACATCGAAGAATATAACTCGTAATCGTGAGATCTATCTGTATTGATTTCGAAATAAAATAAGAACAATCGCGATAAACAATTGCGGTTATATACTTAGATCTTCTATTGTATTACTGTTCATCATCTTGCTATAAAGAAAGACTAAACTCTCCACAAACTGTAAACTTTAATACCCACTCGAAAAAAATATAAGACATCCATAAGAAAGTTACTATGTTACTAATGAATGGTACGAAAAATATACACCAATCCAATTACAGCGCACACGTATTGCAAGTTATTAATTATGTTCTACATCAAAGCATATAACTCATAATCGTGAGATCTATCTGTATTAATTTCGAAATAAAACAAGAGCAATTACGGTAAACAATTACCGTTATACACTGAAATCTTCTGTTGTATTCCTGCTCGTCATCTTGCTATAAAGAAAAGAAAGGCTAAACTCTCCACAAACTGTAAACTTTAATACCCACTCGAAAAAAATATAAGACATCCATAAGAAAGTTATTATGTCACTAATAAATGGTACGAAAAATATACATAAATCCAATTACAACGCACATGTATCGCAAGCTATTAATTATATTCTACATCAAAGAATAGAACTCATAATCGTAAAATCTATCAGTATTGATTTCAAAATAAAATAAGAACAATCATGATAAACAATTGCTTTTATACACTGAAATCTTGGGTTGTATTCTTACTATTCATCTTGCTATAAAAAAAAGACTAACTCTCCACAAAGTGATGAGGATATTTTAATGAGTAACCTATCTACACGTATAGCTTGTTTTATTCTTAGTTACAACAGTGACCGGATGTTAAATATGACAAGAGCATCCTATGCAGAGAAGGAATCATTGCGCATGTTTGGTTGTCCTTGTTTTTAGATTACTTGTGTACTTTTAAATATAAGAATAAAAATATATATTTTGTGTGTCAAGAAAAAATATACTTATTTATATTTATGAAACAGAAAAATATACTTATGAACTTGATACCTTTTTCATAAAAGTATATTTCTTTTATATTTTATATTACTATCAATTAATTTTCATAATTCCCAATAAGAAAAAGTATGCTTTTTCTATTTTTTACTAAACACTTAAATTTTTTTACTTAAAAGTATATATTATTTCTACCAATACCAGAAAAATATATTTTTGTACTTATTAGATACAATCAAATGAGCCCATTATCCACTCTAAATAGACCTTAAAATTCAAAAGTAGTGATATACATATAAACTAGTTGTAACGAAAACTTGTACAAATAAATATTGTATAGTTAATTTCTCTTTTTATAAAATCGATTATTGTGCCTAATTATTAATGACACAAAGCTAAATTGAATAAGTTTCGGATACAGCAATTAGTGCCACTGAAAAAATAACAATTCATGGCTCCATACCATGCTCATTGAACTAAATGGTAGAAAATGTATGTTACTTCGACATACCAATTTACTTATGATCTTTCACCTAACTTATTTTACATATAGAATTCTTAAATAAATTAAAAAGTTTGATGCGATGAAAAACTTTTAACCTTCACTAATCGATATCATCGACGCACACCGAGACATTTATTTCTTTAATTAATTTTGAATAAGCACCCCATGAATAATGCCTTCCTTCTAATACACCGAGTTTTTTGAAGCGTAACAAAAAGATAATCACCATATTTATATGTCTTTATACTAATATTGCAGTTAAGAATACAAATACTTTCCAATACTAAAATTGTTTTGCATAGTCTAATAAACCAATTATATATCTCGATTTGGGTACCATACCAATTACCATTAATGGTAAAGATAGGCAAATTAAACCATGCAATATGAGGAGATCTTGTATTTCCTAATTTGTATTGGGTTAGATATGCTTGTAGATGCCTATATATATATAAAAAAAAAGATATGCTTGTAGATATTTCTTTTATCTTTTATATATTGAGCTGCATAATAATTTTGAGTTACCCAACTTCTAGAGGTACAGACTCAATACCGTGCGGCTTGTTTGGTACGTTCTCGTAAGTGCTTTTTACTTTAAAATAAAAATGTGTATTTAGTGAAAAAAAAAATATTTATACTATCGATACGTAAAAATATGTTTATGTAAAAGTAAAAATTTTGATACTTTTTTAAAAAATATGTTTTTTGCATAATTTAATATTTTTCACTACTTCAAATACAAAAAAGTAAATATATATTTTTTAATTTCTACCCAATACAAGGATACACTTATTATGCTTGTAAGTATTACTTAAAAGTATACTTATAAACACTTGATAAAAAATATACTTTTCTACTTTTAAGAAATAACCAAACCGCACTTTGTAGGCTTCTACTTGTTACAAAAGTATATATATCATCGGAATAATATCTTGTTTGATGAACATCTGATTTTCAATTTTTAGCTTTCATAAAATGAAACCTTATTTGGTGTCAAAATTTTTAAATTTATTTTTCAAAAGTTGAATTTTCTCTTAATAGTAATTTTGTGAAACTCTTTTTTCTAACTATTTAGCTTTTCAGTATTAATTGAAAAATAAAGATGAATTTGATTTCCAAAAATTAGTATACTTTCGTTCTCTTTTCAATATTTATTTCTACTTCATATATTCTATCTCAAACCCAGGAAATTTATTTTCTTAATAAACTAATTAAATATAACCCATTTGTGATTTATTTTGATATTGATATTTAAAATCAAAATCCGACAGTTATCATTTTTTATTTTCTTTTTTTTTTATAATTTTAATCGAAACAAAAATAATACGGCCTAGAAAATTTAAATATTATTATTCTAGGAAGCTAAAACTAGAATAACAACTATTATAACAACTATTATGAAGTAGAAAAGTGATTAGACTAAAAGATTCATGAAAAGAGAGCTATTGGGAGGTGATCTTGACACATAGATGCTTAATGATTTGGGTTGTTGCAACTTATTATTATCAATATATTTTTTAAATATTTAAATTTAATAAAGTATTTTTGTTTATTATTATATATCAAATAATAAGTGTCATAAACATGCAATGTTCATAGTAGTCAATGTTATGAGGTTTGAGTATTTTATGAAAATCATATTTTACTTTTGCAGTTTCAAAACTAGCTATATTATTATAATTCACACCAAACAAGTATTTCGCTCACATAAAACTCAAATTTCAAATAATTAATTCGAACACCAACTTTCAAAAGGCAAATAAAAATTAGAAATCAAAAAATAAAAGCTACAAATATAAGTTTCCATAGATAATTTTCTAATTATATACCATCACTCAAATTATAAATATAAATTATTTTAAAAAATAACGTTACCAAAACGGACCTTAATAGAAAACATTCATTTTCCAATGCAGAAATTTCACCTTTTTTTCCTCCCATGCACTTGTCTTCATCTTCCTCTCTCCCAACACCATCTCTCTCTCTCTCTCTCTCTCTCTCTCTCTGATATCTCTCTGTCCATACCTTTCCTCCCATTTAAAACGCCCCATACCTCTTCAAAAGTCACTCTCACATTCATTTTTGCCATACCCATCTAGAAGATAAGCCTCTTTCTGACATCTCTTTCTATCTCTCTGTGAAATTTTATTTTATTTTTTTTCCATAAACTATTTTTCTGACAGAAAATGTCTAGCAGAAGATCAAGTAGGGGGCAGAACTCATCGGCTGGTTCTCGAATTAGTGACGAACAAATCGCGGATTTGCTCTCCAAACTACAACAACTTGTCCCCGAGCTTCGCTCCAGGCGCCACTCTGACATGGTAACCATCATTAATATATATATATAAATAAAGAGTTAAGTAACACTTGTATACATACAGTTGATAAGTTTTTCACAATAATACTCACAATATCGTATCAAATCTATATAATAATAATTAAATCAAAATCTCAACACAGTTAGGAAACAAAATATTCTTGTAGAAAATAAATCCGATAATAGCAAATCTTAGTACATTACACCAGATGGTAATATATTGAATAATATTCTCTAACAATATATACATATGTATGAACGTATGTATTACAAAAGATTAACTAAGTATTCAATATTTAGTGCAAATTTCTTATATGTGGTTTCGGTATTTCCATAATGAATGTTACTCCATAATAATTTTTTTGACGTTTCAGCACTCCCATTTTTAATTTCTGGCTCTTCTCTTGGTATAAAACTTTATTACTCTAGCTCGTTTCGAATTCTAACTTGTTACATTACATGCATGAAAAAATACTGGATATGCATATGTGATATTCGTCCAAGCATGACTGTTGTAAAAACTCTTGCACTGTCAGTGGAGTATATTTTAAAGTCTAATTTTTCTGTTGTTTTCTTGCTACGTATCCAAAAAACATGTAATTTACTTGTATTTGTGTGGAATGAGTTGATAAGTTTTTATGGGCACATTTTCATCCCCTAGTGTATCTCTTTTATTATGTGGGAAAATGTTACCTTTGTGTGGTTTTATAATGATTTATTTTTATGAAAGTAGTGAAAAAATGTGACAAAAATTAAGTGTTTATGAAATGCTGAACAAATGTATTACAAAATGTTTTTTGATACATGTATATTAGGATATTTACCTTTTTCTATGAAAGAAAAACAAATAATATGACTACAAAGTATAGAGGAAATTCAAAAAGTGTGTATTAGGTTTTTTCCGTACATATATATTGGGATGTTTACCTCTTTTGTTAAAAAAAAAAAAAGATTAATGACAACAAAGTAGAAAGGAAATGCCAAAAATGATAGGATATTTAACTTTTTCATTGTTTAAAACTAAAAAGATTCATTTCATGTGACAACAAATTATATAGGAAATGCAAAAAATATAGGATATTTAGCTCTCTTTGACTGAGACTACTTCCGCTCGGAAATGAAAAAAAAAATTTCGTGCATACACACACACACATATGTGTGTATATATATATATATATATATTAACACTTTTTAGATGGAGAATGGTGCGGGTGACGCATTAGCTAAGATTAATTATACTAACGGTCCTCATAGTTTCATCCGAAATTCTATTTGGTACTTTTTAGTTTCAATTCAAACAGTTATAGTCCTCAAATTTCTAAAACGTGACAAATTTGGTCCTCATTATGGTTTAGTTGCAATTTTAATTAATGAAATCATATCAAGTAGCTAATATATAATTATTAATGCGTAAGATAGTCTTTTGCAATGTTTTAGATTGATATTATCTCCTATTTTTAGTACTTTGAAGTCTTTAATTTGAGGGTTAAAAATAGATGAAATATGCCACTTTTTTTAAGAATTAGGGACCATATCCATTGCTTTCTTAAAAATTGGACACTGTTATCGGTGCAATTGAAACTGCATTGACCAAATAGAGATTTAGGTAGAACTATGGTAACTTATCACTCTCTCCGTTTATAAATATTTGTCGGTTTTAGGGAATTTTTATAAACTTCAATATATTTATTAGTAGTTTTTTAAAGTTTGGCCAAGTTCTCTCGACTAAGTTTCTAACTCCTCTACAGATATAGAACATTTCATAAAATAAAAAAAATCAATTGAAAGGTAATTATTCTTTGATATAATTAGTTTTTGTGAACTAACTTTAAAGGACAATTACTAGATCTAAAGGAATGGCTTATTTCACTCTTATTAATATTCCAGACATGTATACATTAATAAAGGCATAAGCCCCTCTTTCGTTTGTAAGGGGCCTTTTAGGCTTGGACACAAAATTAAGAAAATGATTAATAAAAATATAGATTAAATTGTCCTTAATTAATTTGTTGGTAATATGCAAAACATGTACGGTTAGTCTAAATATGATTTTACATATTAAAAGACAAAAAAAAAATGATAAATAATTAATTTGTTAAATTGAAGGTATTAAGGCATTAAACACATTACATTACTAACAAAATATCATAAACTAGCATTAAATTTATATTTTGAAGTCCAAAATATTTTTCAAATGAAGATAAGTGACCGGTATATATGCCATATAAATTATTTTTTTACATTCAAGCATAAAATTATTTTTAAAATTTTTTTAATTTTCTAAAATAAAAAGTAGTTTTTATTTGCAAACTCGTATTTTAACGGCATGCATAGGAAAATAAATATTAATCAAGAAGATAAGACTGTCAAAAATTTATCACAAACATCTGTTAAATTTTGATATTGACAATGTGACAATCATCTTTTAAGT
>MKEJ01105419.1:0-11361 GCA_001753735.1 Embelia ribes
GTCGATTTTTGAGATGAATTGGTATAATGAATCTGAATATGAGAGAGGCATCCAAGTAAATTCATCTAATAACCCCTTTGAAGAAGTTCGTGTTATCGATACAAAATTCGGTGAGACTCGTGCCTTGACGTGCCTTTCGTGTGGCCATAATATTGAAGTACAAAATCAGGTATCAATTTCCTAGATTTATATTTTAACCATGATTTTTATAATGAATACTTCAAAGTTTCCCCTTTTTTGTTAAAAGAGAAAATAGTGATTCGTACAAAGATCTAAATATTATAAATCAAGTTCTTGATTGATTGAAAAAAAGAAAAAGAAAACCCTTTCTTTTTTTTTAACGAAGAAAAACAAAGATTTTATTACCAACAGCTAGAGGCAAACCTCTAGAGCTTATCACAAACTAGCGAAAGAGAATTATTTAGGGTGTCTCCAAACTGGAGTACCCAAAAAATCCATCATCCAGAGTTTGTGTGCTTCCATAGGAAAATCTCTACGATCAGCAAAATGCTCAGACACCCCAAAAACCCCTCTTTTAACAAATTTATCAGCAATAGCATTCCTTTTCCTAATTATATGTTGAATCCAAATCTCAATATTTTCTAATAAACCTAAAATCTTGTTCCACAGAGGAAGCAGAGTCCAAGGAGGATTTTCTCCTTTTTCAAACCATTGTAGCAACAAATATAAATCTATTTCAATTATAATTATAGTTGCTGAAGTTGGAAACGAAAGCAGAAAATGTAACGGAAAACGGAAGCAGAATACGCATGCAAAAAATATAAGAAAAAAGGTGAAATGCAAATATGATTTGGAATATTTTTGGATATGGTTATATAGCATGTAGGAAAAGTATCCAAAATACGTAATTTTTAATCTGAGATTTAGATTTGTAAGTAATATAATGCTTGTACTTTTATATCAAAATTCAATACTTGATATGAATAAGATAGTAATAAATCAAATAATAAAAATGAAAAAAATTATTTAACCGTAGAAGTTCTAAAAAACTAATTCCCATAATATTTTATTGATTTTTAATTATTTTCTTATGAAATAATAGTCAATAAATTTTCCCATAGAAGTTAAAGAATGATGAGAATAATTTGTTTTCCCCATAGAAGTTAAAGAATGATGAGTATAAAAGTAGCTTTTGGAAGAGTTTATACATTGACCAGATGTTGCAGCAAATTCATCAAGAAAATTCATTAAAACCTTCAAATTGCTTTTGGATCCATTGTAAATATCAAGCAATCATCTGCAAATAAAAGATGGGATACATTGGGACAACTTTTTGAGGTTTTAAACTGAACTAACTTCCTGTAATTACTCAGAGCAATCAAACCTCTATATAAAGGTTCCTCACTTAGAATGAATAGAAGAAGGGATATTGGGTCTCCCTGTCTCAGCCCTCTTGATGAGGGAAAATATCCTGAAAGAACTCCATTCATAAATATAGAGAATTGATTAAAGCAGATACAGTTTCTAAAAAAGAAAATCAATTTAAGTAAGGCAGAATTGGCAAAATAACAAACCATTTTTTAATGCAGTTACATTGTACAATGTCCATTTTTTAATGGAGTTGTATTGTACAAAGTCATATGGGAAAGACTTATTTAGTGATTGAAAAAAGAAATAAAACACAAAAACCTAATAAATAACCACGGTAGTTTTGTTGCAAAAATATAAGCTCCGGAAAGAACATTCACACTGTTGTGACTATTGATCGAGATTAATATCATGGCCAAGACCAATACAAAAGTTATATGATTTAAGCAAGTAAAACAATAAAAAATAAGAAGAGATCACACACAATAACACACAAGATTTTTTAACATGGTTCACCCAACTATGGTTACGTCCACAGTGCCGCTGGCGTTATATTGATCACCCAGTGAGAAAAGATTAAGAGTTCCACTCAATTATTCCTCGCGCAATCTTGGAATAAGCCTCCAAGTTATTTCTCTCTCAAACCCTAGTTTTTTGTGTATTTACAATATGTTGGAATAATGAAAAATGAAATTGAAAATAATATATAAATGGGTCTCACAAAATTTGGCCCACAGTAAGGTAATGGATTGCCGACTCAGTCAGGTGATGAATCACTAAACCTGAATGCTTTCCAATTTTTGACAAATCTTCGTGATGGATCACCACTGCAACTCCATGATCTATCACTAAAATCTGAACATCTCCAACTTCAATTTCAACATTTTCAATATTATTTCCGAACTCAATTTCGATCTCGATAAATTCTGAATAACTGCGCATCTTGTCCAAATTCTCGTATACGAAATGAGTCTCAATTCTTAACAATCTCCCAGTTGGAGACTAATCCTTTCGAAGCAATACATCATAACATCACCAATCATCACACCGACGGCATGAACTTCAAGCCTAAGCTTGCAAACCAATTGAGGTAGAGTAAAGCCTCAAATTTGATATATCAATCGGTTTGGTTAATATATCCGCCAGATTTTTCGAACCCGCGATCTTCTTCAACTCCATCATGCGCTCTTCAAGCAACCATCGAATAAAATGATACCGTCTCAAAATGTGTTTTGTTCTCCCATGAAAAGCCGGATTCCTCATCCAGTATATTGCACTCTAACTATTGTTGTGCAAAGTACAATTTTCTTGTTATCTCCCCAATTTATCCAAGAACTCTGTAAATCATATCAATTCTTTCGATGCTTCCGTTACCTCCACATACTCAATCTCTGCTGTAGACAATGCAATGATCTTTTGGAGTTTTGAAACCCAACTAACTGCAGAACTGCCGACTGTAAACACATATCCAGTAGTAGAGCGACTGCCATCGATATTCCCCGACAAATCTGAATTAACAAACCCAATCAGTTTTGATTTACCTTTCTTGAAAACCAAACAAGCCTCAGACATACCTGACAGATATCTCAATATCTATTTTATTGCTTGCCAACGTTGTTTCCCCATATTCGACATGTACTTGCTCACAACTCCCATTGCGTGAGCCACGTTTGGCCTCGTACAAACCATAACATACATAAGACTCCCCACTACTGACGCATACGGTGTCTTCTTTATATATTCGGCATCGATTTTGGGACATTGCTCCTCGCTAAGTTTAAAGTGACTAGCCAAAAGAACTCCCACTCACTTTGCATCCTACATATTAAACCTAATGAAAACTTTTTTGACATAGTCGGCTTGAGTAAGGCTTAACGTGCCAACTTTCTGTTCCCTATCAATTCGAATATCAAGGATTTTCTTTGCAGCACCAAGATCCTTCATGTCAAATCTTTCAGATAACCACTCCAATCTCATGATAGATTGCATGTCAGGGCCTGCAATCAACATATAACAAGAGAAACAAAATATTATCATCTGAAATTTTTACGTAGTAGCAATGATCTTGGTCACATCTCAAGAAACCAATCTCTTTCATGTACCCATCAAACTTCAAGTACCACTGTCTAAGAGCTTGCTTCAAGGCATACAAACTTTTACGGAACTTGCACAAGAGCTTGTCAACACCATGTGTTACGAATCCTTGTTGTTGCCTCATTTATATTTCTTTATCATGTTCACTATAAAGAAATATTGTCTTCATATCCATTTAATCTAGATGTAAGTCTTCCAAAGCCACAAGAGATATAACTAAAAATATGTTGTATAGTAAGAATATTTCGATATAATTAAAACCCTATCTTTACTGAAACCATTTTACAATCAACCTTACCTTATACCTTTTGCTAACGTCAATTTCACTCTTGACCCAATAAATCTATTTATTTTGAAGTGCTTCTTTCCCCTTTGGTAGAGGAAAAAGTTACCATATATCGTTCTTGGACAAAGACTCCATCTCATACTCCATAGCCCTCTTCCAATCACGAGCATCATCATGCTCTATAGCCTCATCAAAATATTTTGGTTCACCTCCATCCGACAACAATAAATAATGTAAGGATGGGAAATACTTTTGCGGTCTTCCAACTGTAGGAGGAGGTGTGTTCGGTTCATTATTGGGACCATATTCCTCTACTTGAATACCACCACTTACACTCGATCTATGCACCTCCTCGTGCTCATCAAGATCAATTTTTGGCTCAAAGCCTGTTGAACTCTTTTCCACATGTTTGTCTTTGTACATCACCTTTTTATTGAATACTACGTCGTTACTTCGAATAATTTTCCAATCTTGGTCATCCTAAAATCCATATCCAAACTCATCACCGTTGTATCCAATGAAAGTGCACTTATTTGATTTAGCCTCAAGATTGTTTGTAGCACTAGCATTAGTTAAAACATAAGAAACACAACCAAAAGTATGAAAAAAGTCATACCTGACCTCTTTTCCACTCTACGCCTCTTTTGGAATGCTATTATCCAAAAGGATAGATGGACGTTGATTCATCAAATAAGTTGCAGTTCTATCTGTATCCGCCCAAAACTGCAGTGGCAAACCCATATGAAGTCTCATGCATCTAGCCCTCTCATTGAGAGTCCTATTCATACGCTCTGCCACACCATTCCGCTGAGGAATACCTCTAATCATCTTCTCCATACGAATACCGTTTTCAGTGGAATAATTTTTGAACCTAGTCAATTTATATTCACCTCCATTGTCAGATTGCAAACACTTAAGTTTCAACCCTGTCTCATTCTCAACCAAAATTTTCCCCAATTTGAATTTATGAAAAGCATCAAAATTATTTTTCAAAAAATAAATTCATACTTTCCTTGTTGGATCATCAATAAAGGTTATGTAATAATACTAGCCTCCAACAGATGCAACTGGTTCTTTTCCCCCAATGTCAGTATGGACCAACTCTAATTTCTCCTTCTTCGGTGTTATACTCTGTCTAACAAAACTCACTTTCCGCTGCTTGCCATATATATAGTTCTCACATTTGCCAATTTTCACTTTTTTTTTATGTCCAATAGCTTCCCCTTTGACCGAAGTACTTTCATCCCTTTCTCACTCATATGACCCAACCACAAATCAACATTGGAATCTGTCTCTGCAACTGCTATCATATCACGGCTACACTCTATCATATAAAGAGTGCCCGACTTTACACCATAAGCTATCACTATAGATCTCTTTTTGATCTTCCATACTCCATCCTTGAAAGATAGTGAGTAACCCTCATCATCAAGTTGCCCTACGGATATAAGATTCCTTTTCAAAGCCGGAATGTGCCTAACATGTTGAAAAGTCCACAAGCCTCCTACCGAATACTTGATTTTAATATTCCCCTTACCTACGATATCTAGAGGTACACTATCGGCCAAATTTTCCTTTCACGTAGCCTTCCATTATTTCGTTATTTGGATAAGAGTAAAAAGATGCACCCGAATCTAATACCCATTCCTTAACGGGACTGCTTACGTTTAACACAATAGCATCACTATCTCCTCAACTAGATTAGCAAATTGCCCACCATTGGTGCTATGGTTATCAACCTTCCTAGGTTGTGGATAATCTATCTGATAATGCCCCCATTTCCTACAATTCCAACACCCAATCGACTTGCGCGATGAAAAACATCCCTTTCTAGACTTGCTTCGTCCCCTGTTATGCCCATTCTTATTTTTAGAAGTAGCTCTACCCCTACCCTTAGTAGATAAGGCGGACCCCGAACTAGTGCTCTTATCCCTTATACGAACTTCCTCATCCAAGACCAAGTCTTGAATATCATTCATCTTTAATTTTGCCTTCCCGGTAGAACTGCTCCAAGCAGTGACAACCATATTCCAGCTATCAGGCAAAGAAGATAAAAATAATTGTATTAATTTCATTTAAGTGTTTCGTAGCAGAGGTATTCTTATTCATTCTCAAGTTGAAAAGCTTACGCATAAGGTGCACTTTATTCTCAACAGTAGGCTTTTCATACATATCAGCTAATGCTTGCATGCACCCCTTTGTCGTTGTCTCTTTCACAATATTGAAAGCAACCCTCTTCAACAAAGAGAGACGTATAGTACCTAGAGCCTTCTTGTCTAGAATTTTCCAATCTTCATCCTTCAAATCAACAAATTTATCATTCAATGGTTTATAAAGATTCTTACCATGAAGATAATCCTCCATTTGTATCTTCCAGAAGTTGAAGTCTGATTCGTCAAACTTCTCAATTCTTGTTTTCAAAACTTCTTCAGAACCCATGGCTCCTTCTTGATCAAATCACCCCCAAACCTTCAACAAGACTTGGAACAACCACCCAACCCGGTGCTCAATTACCACTTCTTGTGACTATTGATCGATATCAATATCATGCCCAAGACCAATACGAAAGTTATTTGATTTAAGCAATTATAAAGCAATAGAAAATAAGAAGAGATCACATGCAATAATACACAAAAAATTTTAACATGATTCACCCAATTATGGCTATATCCACGGTGCCATTGGCGTTATATTGATTGCCCGGTGAGAAAAGATCACGTGTTTCACTCAATTAATCCTCAACAATCTTAGAACAAGCCTCCAAGTTATTTCTCTCTCAAACCCTAAATTTTTGTGTATTTACAATGTGTTGGAATAATGAAAAATGAAATAGAAAATAATATATAAATGGCATCACGAAATTTGGCTGATAGTGAGGTGATGGATCACCAACTCAGTTTGGTAATGAATCACCAAAACCTGAATGTTTTCCTATTTTTTACAGATTTTTGTGATGAATCATCACTGCAACTCCATGATCCATCACTAAAGTCTAAACATCCCCAACTTCAATTTCAATCTTTTCAATATTATTTCCGAAACTCAATTTTGATTCCGAGCAATTCTAAACAACTATGCATCTTGTCCAAATTCTCATATATGAAATAGTCTCCATTCTTAACGCATACAACCATATATACGAAGTTTTGTTTTTGGCAATACATTTCAGATAAAAATTAAATTATATTCCTAAAACGTTTAGCAAGGGAAAAGTGAAGTTGTAAAGGGTTCCTAAATGTCTAAAGTTTGTTTGTTGAACTTTAAACCCCCATATATTTAGATTCGAAAGGGGAGGGAAAAAACTATTAATTTGGCAATAAAAGTGCAACAAATGGCCTAAAAGTTTGAATTTCTTACCGTGATAATGTCTAAAATAGGAGAGGAAAAAAACTATTAATTTGCAACTAAAAGTGCAACAAATGGTCTAAAAGTTTAAATTTTTTGCCGTGATAATGCCTAAAATAGTTAGAGTTTCTATTTGTTAAATGATATTAAAAAAAAGGAATAATTTGAAACTTTTGCCTCAGAATTTAGTAAAATAAAAATTTGGCAATGATCTATTTATTTTTCTTATTATTTTCATAATTTCGCATTTAGACGTATATTAATGATTTGCCGGGGCTGCCTGCTGGGGTGAAGTTTGATCCATCAGATCAAGAAATTTTTGAACATTTGGAAGCAAAAGTGTCGGCTAATAACATTCCTCATTTTGATAAGCTTCATCCATTAATCGACGAATTTATTCCGACAATTGAGGGCGAAAACGGCATTTGCTACACACACCCAGAGAAATTACCAGGTATTTTCTTCTTTTTGTTTTTATGTTATCATCAATTTTGAATCATTCAATTTTTTAGAATTGAACGTACAATATTGTCGTCAAATACATTTTCTTGTCATTCTATTATAAATAGAGGTTATCTTATGAATAAGGAATTGACTTAAATTCAAAAACAAAAGAAGCAAAAACAACAAAAATAGAAGTTAATTATCTTCTCCAGCATGTTCCCCTCCTACTCAAGTAACACCATAATATAATAAATATGAATAAATTCCAAAAAGCAAGCATATCATTGAAGAAAGTAATTATGTTTTCTTTAACTTGTTCGTATTTATTCAACTTTTCATTTTGTCTATACCATGCATGTAATTTCCTTTTAAATCTTGCACGTTTTTTTTCGGTCATGATGGTTAAAAACTATAAAATTATATTTGTATATAAAGATCCAAAAGCATAACAATCTACAAACATAAAAGATAGAGTATGTAAAAAATTTCTAAACAAGCCCTAAGTTTAGATATAGTTGTAAATATGTATTCATTTTAATAATTGTGTAGGTGTAAGCAAACATGGCCAAATCCGACACTTTTTTCATCGCCCTTCGAAGGCTTACACCACCGGTACAAGGAAACGAAGGAAAGTTCACACGGACGATGATGGGGGCGAAACACGGTGGCATAAGACAGGTAAAACCAGACCCGTTTCTGTGAGCGGGATGATTAAAGGGTTCAAGAAAATACTAGTTCTCTACACAAACTATGGGAGACAAAAAAAGCCAGAGAAAACAAATTGGGTGATGCATCAATATCACCTTGGTGACAATGAGGAAGAGAGAGAGGGGGAGTTAGTCCTCTCGAAAGTGTTCTACCAAACACAACCTAGACAATGTGGTTCATCAAGTGTTAAAGGTATGGCTAGAATAGATACTACCTTAAGAGATTGTTTCGTTGCAGCTTATGAACTTTTTCATTTTTTTTTACTTAAACGTTGAATTGTATATCCAACTTTTTCTTATACTGAAAAAATCAATTTTTTTGCCTCATTTGTAGGTAAATAAACACTTGATAAGATCAGATCTAGTTTTCAGGATAGCAAAATACTACCTACTTGGAATTAGAATTAGGATTTTGCTAATTCATCAAGAATTATTATTACTATTTTTTTGTTAGAACAATTGCCTATGTAAATAGTTTATATATATATATATATATACTGAGTACATCAATAGGAACTATTATTTTTCTATTCACATTGAGATGTTTTTTTTTTTTCATTAACAAGGAAACATTTCTTTTTTTTTTTAAGTTTCAATATTATTGACTTCAAAAAAATAATAATAAAATATAAGATGACATATGTCTAGCCAATACTCACTCCAGAAGAAGCTACAACGTGACGAAACAAGTAAGAATTACATAAGTAATGAATGAAAGCTCAACTACAAATACACCACAAAATATAAACTAACATGATACGAAATGAATAATAAATATATAAAACTATACACGGACTTTCACTGTCACCTCCAGGAACAATTGCATTGTAAAAATTTTAAGGTTAAAAATTTCGTACAAAAATGTGTGGATCCACCGACTCCAACTATTTCCAACCTAAGAAAGCACAATGAAAAAAGATACAAATTCCAAAACAAAAGTTTATGTACCTTAAAGTGAAACGAGTGATAAAGTTTACTCTTAGCCTTTGAAAAAGTTGCATTCCATCCATATTTAAAGTGAAAGGAGTGTTTCCAGATTCAAATGAACACTCTGGAACTCAAAAAGAATTACAGTTCAAAAACTCTATGACTAGAAAAATAAAGTAAGAAAATAATTGAACTTTTTTGAATTTGAACCTAATTTCCAAAATAAAAATAAAAATAAAATTCAATTCTTCACATGTGGAACTTGATATGTGGCTTTTATAGCTTTTATTTAAGCAAATTGGATATTGATTTGAACATCGGATTAAATGTTTTCTTGAATGAAATTTGTTGACTTGGGCTTGACAACTAAATTTCTAGACCTTGTAATTTCAGAGGTTGGTTGCTTGATCGCAAGAATTTGTACATTTGAGGTCGGCTTGATCTGAATAGCTTAAGCTCGATATTTACCAAAGAACTCGATTGAACCTACAAAATTCATTTCTCCGTAAAATTGTTTTCGAAAATCATACTGCAAACTCGATTTTTGAGAAATTACATTACAACTAGAAACCATCAAAAGTTAAAACAAATAATTTCTAAATCACTTGTTATGTAACGTTGATGCTATTTATATTATTTTTATAAGTGCATAGTTATTTTTGTAATTTCATTCTTTATCCGTCTACAAATAATTAGTGCAAATTATTTTTTGGAGTATCTATAAATAATTGTTGCACTCCCTTTTATGTATATGCATTCAATGCAAAGTGCAACCAATTGCCATTTTCAACTCACGTACAATCAATAGATACAAGAATAAGACAAAATTTAGTAAGGATAGTGTTAGTATTTACATATCTTTCAAATTTTACAAATAAATTTTTTGACCTTTGTCTAAAATTGTATACCAATCTATTAGCATCAATTATTTATATACCCAATAAATAGATTTTCTTATATCTTACCCATCGTCAAGTCATATTCTATTCACAAGGGTGTTTTTCACAATATGATAATTGTCTCCGCGAATGAGGGCACTGCGATGAAAAGCACGTGAACATACTTTTTGTGTACCACATAGACACAAGCATCACACTATTAAAGATAACAAATCCCAGCTCGATTAATAATGACTTTAAATTCTTGTATATCATCATATATGTACAATTCCCTTGAAAACTAACTTTCAAAGATGAGTTATATATATATATATATATTATTTGTTAAAATTATAAATTTAATATGATTATTATAATGGTAACGATCTTGGTACCACTTATGTTTCCGCATCACTTGCGGGCAACAACTCATATGCTGTCTATCTGGCTTCACTGTGATCATCTAGTTACAATTTTTATGTGATTCCCACCAAATTCCGCTCAACCGGTGGGTGGCACTTATAACTACCGCCCAATGGACTACAAAACCATCAAATCAAGTCGCATTTGTAACGCTCCAATATAAACTACAATAACAAGGATATCACTTGCTAGTTTCCACCACAAAATGTAAGAGAGTATGCATCAGCTTTCTCACAAATATAAAAACAACTCAATCTTCAGCCATGTTATCATATTTTTGGCCTTATATCACTTTTCAAACTTCAATAACAAATTCGGCCTAAAGTCAACAACGTCTATGACAGATAACATAAATGCAAATAAATGACAAACTATCCAAGTGAGCTTCACTTCAACTAGTCCCGAATTACTGGTCCACTGCTACCTAGTTCTGCTTGGCGTTTTACATAAAAATGATTCAAAAATACAACCAAGCAGGTACGAATCAAACATGTATAGCAATAGTGATGAAATAACAAATAAATCAACCTAATTCATAAAGCAGAAAAACATGCATTATTTATGTATGTCCTCAGTCAACTAAATATATGTCAAATTGCATGGAATACAACGAAACGACACTTCCGATACCACCGACCACTAGGGCACTGTATCCTGAGACTTTACGCGTAAAGATTTGTAGATAGCCCTCCCCATCTTAAGTTCCCATGGAACCGGGTAGTCTAATACCCAACAACAAGCCATGGAACAAACGTACTCACGTGCCTAACGACATTTAAAAGTATAAATATGTTTCATCTTGGATTTTATAAGGCCCCAAAATTTTTCTGGAATACTGTAACAACATTGTTGCATCTTTATACAGTATTGAACAGTGATTTTATGAGATAAATTTGACATCAGTAGGTCTACAGCATGTAATGACCTA
>MKEJ01105429.1:0-10773 GCA_001753735.1 Embelia ribes
AATTTAACGACGGAAATTAACCATCATTAAATAGTATTTTTTTTGTAGTGATGACATATTATTTCACTAATATTCAACGTGCTCATGGGGCATATTTCAAGATTTTTTGAAACTAAAATAATGTTCCGCTTAAGGTAAGTATTCCTCGTTTTAAAATATAATAAAAATAAAAATCTCTTTAGAAAAATTATATATATAAAACCCTATATATTATGAGGACCAAATTTGTAATATTGTGAAAATAAAATTAAAAGGTAACTCTCCTATCTCACAAAAAAGTTGTGCTCCATTCTCTTTAGCTCCCAAATAGAAAGAGAGGGAAATAAGGAAGACTTAGGGTTCCCAACACAAACCCTATAGAACGTAGAGAAGAGATGATTCAATCAACGATTTAAAAGCAGATTCGGACTTACCTTGTCGTCTTCGTCATTGTGAGGTAAAGGTTTCCTCATATTCGGTCGTATTCGTTTGCAGTTGTTGAACTACAAAAATCAAAGATGTGTTTAACAATTGATGATTGTGGTTTTATTAACAAATTGATGGTGAAATTTTAGTCAATTGATCGTAGGAATCCTCTTTGTCGGTGTTCTCTCATAGCGTTGACATCTAAGATTCCGTTTTGAGCCTTCAGAGGGTGTTTGCTCCAATACAAATAAGGTACGTTGTAGAATACCAATCCAATTTTATAGAAATTTTCTTGTGTTATATGTTCAATCATATTTAGGATTGGATGGTAGTTGCTTTAGGAGAATTTGGTCATATTTGGAAGTCCTACAATTGGGTTTTGGACATTTCATCAAATTTTTACATGGATGAGACGAATTGGGAGCCGGTCCGGATGGGGCTAGCCCTGGTTCGGACAGGACCCCTCCAGTTTGGCTAGTTTGGTTGAATTTTGTCATATTTTAAACAACAATTTGTTATTTTGGGTAGACTCCTAAATCGTAAATCCGATTAAGGCTTATAATATATTGTTGGAAAGGTAGTTTAATTTTCTACAACCTTTGTACTTTGACAAAAATCCAATTCAAGGGGTAATAAGATGAAAAATCTATTTTCTGCACTAATTTGGATAAACCTTTTTGTTTTGTATAATTTTAGATGAGTTTTGACGATGAATAAACTTAAAACATATAATAAACTTACTAGATGAATATCGTGGCATGTTGTAGATGAATTTATATCAAATTGTGATAATTTATAAAGAAAAAGATGTGTCGGTATATATAAACCATAAAAATGCGAAAGAGGAATGGATGTGTTTCCTACTATGATATGGAAGTACGTTGATGTCATAACCAATCTTTGGACATTATATACTATGGTATGAAAGTACATTTATTTCATGGCCATTATTGGTACGAAGCCATTTGGGAGTACGTGTCATTTCCGATGACTTCGTAACGTCAGTCGTGTCGTACCATGTTGTTGGCCGGTTCTGATGACTTCGTAACTTTAGTCGTGTTGTACTATGTCATTGGCCTCGGAAGATGCACCTTTCGATGTGAGTTTATTCCTTATGAACCATAGTCGAGTATGAGACCATGCAATCTACGTTTTTCGAGTTGTCGATACATATCAAGAGTACATTTATTCTGAGGGGACATGTCATGTCAAACAGTATACTATGGCACAGGAGTACGTTTGTTATGTAGCCATCATGCAGTAGAAATTTGTTCAGGAGTACGTGTCGATTCCAACAACTTCGCTTTTACGGGTTCCAAGTTGGTAACTCAGGAAGTTTTACACATAAAGCCTCGGGAGTACTTTTTTTTCTAGGAGGACATGTCGTGACATGTTGGGTGTGTCGTTGAATGATATACCTTTACTTGGCTTTATTACATTCTTTGTTGTACAATGTCGGGCCAATCATGTTATCGAATAAGCTTCACTTCATGCATATATAGACTTCTTATAGTTGTCGTTTTCTTTGGAATTGGATTATAGTTTTGACTCATGCATGCTTGGTTGGTTTTTGCTACTATTATTTTTGCCTGAAAATACCAAGAAGAAACATGTAGGGTTGAACATGGAAAACAAGACTAGGTTAAAGCTCACTTGGGGTCGACATATTTCCATTTCTTTTAGCACTATATATTTTTTTAGACGGTTGTAGGCCTATGGGCCAAGATAATGTAATTTTCCAATTGTTTTGAGCTAAAGATGTAAGGCAATAGAACATGATAATTAGGCCAGTTGGATGTTGCTTGTATTTTCGCACATTTGGAGCAGTTTTTATGAATAAAGCATATTTGTTGTCGTTTGATCCTCATTATGTATATGGATGGACATTAACGGCATGCTCGGGATTGTTTAGAATTTCAGAGCGTTATAGTTGGTATCAAAGTTCAAGGTATACGACAATCTTGGAGATCTAGATTATTGAGTTTATCGGTAGGATGTTTCGAGTAAGCTGCATTTAGAAGGTTGGGGTAGGCATCTAGGCACTTGTTTGTCGTGTGTGTTTGGTTGCATCAATCCATGAGTCGCATTACTTATATGCATTTTTTATAATTATAAATCGGTATCTTATTGTAGCAGATGTTGATATTTAGATCCATGCTGGGTAGACAACGGATGCCTGGTTGGCCCTACATGGATCTCTATTAGTGGACGAAGCTAATGACGAGCTATTCGGGCTTTCATGCATAGTTTTCCTTATATTATATGATGCAAACATGTGATTGATTTTGAGTTACTCTCTAGAGTTTAAATATGGCATGTGTAGGATGGTGAGTAAGACAGTAGTCGAAGTAGTCGCCATAAACGAGTTAGATGTTGTTCTCTTCAAGGCAATACCAGAATACGGGGTGATAGGGTACAAATTACAAGTGAGAGTTGTAAGTGTAGTAGAGAGCGATGATTGCGGTGGGAGTATATTTCCCGATAGGAAGAAGAGTGCGCGTGTTGGGATTTATTGGCTATTATGGATGTGGTAGTTTAAAATACCTTAGATATGTTTGCATTAGGGAAAGGATGACAAATAATAGTGTACTGGGAAGGTGATGAGAATGTAGATGTAAACATATATATAACTTTTGATGGGTTGAATTGCTAGATGTTGTGCGTAGGGAGGTTGAGTAAGAGTTGTAGGACTACGTATCATGGAACAAATCATTGATTTAAAGTGCATATATCAAGATTGAAAAATGAGCCTTTCACTTTTTTTTGGGACTAAGTATCGGCTTTTACCAAACTAAAACCTCATGAATTTATAGCCTTCGGAAAGAGCGACCCGACAACTTTAAGTTAGTGAAGAGAATCTAACAACTTTGAGTCGAGCGGAGCGACCAGACAAATTTGAGTCGGGAGAGCAACCTGACAGTTTTGAGTCGGGAACATGTATTTCATGTCAATTTGTGCCGAAGAATTTATGAGCGACCTGAAAGCTCTGAATCTGAACTATGATTCGTAACACCAGTACGTTCTCGTGCTATTCATAGGAGGGCATAAGTGTAGCCCTGGACTATATGCTCTATTACGGAGTGGAATATGTACCCTATCATGGAAGCGAGTTGTATGTCTATTATTATTTGTGATTCAGGATTCGAGATGTATAGAGGGTTTGTTTTTATGATGAGAGTTGTGCTTCATATTTGAACAAATTTGTTTAGTCTAAAAGTTTTAGGTTGTGCTGTGAGAGTGAGAGTTTGGTGGAGTTTGTAACTGAGGTGACAACTTTAAATTCAGGTAAGTTAGTAACCCTACTCTGTAGGATTTGTGGTTCAAATAAATTTAGCCTTGCAAGAGTTGTTAATCTTATGAAGTCTTGATGTTTGCTAGTGTACTTGAATGAGAGATATAGGGTGGTAGTATAGAAGATGGATTAAGATAGAGTTGTGAATGAAAACATAGGATGAATACCTTAGAAAAGATCGAATACATATATTGATAAGGTTGGTCATTATAAGTTGGTAACTTGATCTTACTATCTAGTTAATAGCTTTAATAATGGGGGATTGTCAAGATTGTTGGTCAGGTGTCGTGGATGAGTATTTTATTCTTTATCGTATCGATAGTATTGACTGGAGATCGAAAGTAGCATTGGTGTGGTTCCACATTTCAAACCTATACTTGTAGGAGTGGTCGGTTAGATGTCATATATTAATTTGGGGAGAGACTTATTTGGAGGCTACATGAATTGCCTATTGGACTGTCCCTTAACTAGTATGGAAAGAGTAATATTTTGGATGGTTAGATGAGGGAGCCGTTATGAAATTTTCTTGGTTGAGTATAGAAATGGGCATTGTTAGGTTTATCATAGTTGTGGTGGTCATCAATATAGTATTGTATTCTCTTGATCGCATGTCGTACAGATATTGAGGTAATTGCCATGATGTTGGTGAACCTTGGGAGTACATTCATTCCAGGGTTTGATATGGTTGTTTTAGGCCTGCTGAGGTTTATCATGATTATTGTATGCTTGAAGTGGATGTGTTGTTGATGGTAGGATTCTTGTTGCATTGTATGGTTGGATATGTCACCTAGATTTCGTAAGTTCAACTATTTTGTCATAAAAGTAGCTTGGTGGTTGTCGAGGTTAATGCATTGTCATAACTTGGAAAATAGTTGGGGGTGCCGAATGATTGGATTGACATGCATTGTTACGAAGTAGATTGGGTTTTATGTATGTTCATGATGTCTTATACGGTTGTCTGGTTGGCATTGTCATAGGTTAAATGGGGTAATAGCTTGAGTCAAATTGACATTTGTAGTGGGACGAGATTAGACACTTATGTAGATCTATTATGTATGTTAGACAGTTGTGTAGTTAAAGATTGCTTGTCGATGGGAGTTTGTTAGATTGGGGGAATCTGAAAAAGGAGTTTTTCATAAATTATTGTTGTAGATTGGATATACATAGTAATGCTAAATGTGAGGGTTACAAGTAGGAGGAATGAGAGGTGGAGGGAAGTTGTGGTGAATGTGACTATTTCTAAGTATGATGAAAACTTCAAGGATAAAATTTATTCTTTTCCGGGGGGAGATTGTAAGGCCCTGTGAATTATAATGACCAAATTTATAAAAGGTAAATTTCCCGTCTCTCAAAAAACTTATATTCCATTCTCTTTAGTACCAAATAGAGAGAGGGAGATAAGGAAGACTTAGGATTCCCAACATAAACCCTACAGATTGTGGAGAAGATATGGTTCAATCAACGATTTAGAGGTAGATTCGGACTCGCCTTGCTGTCTTCGTCTTAGTGAGGTAAAGGTTTCCTCCTATTCGGTCGTATTCATTTGTAGTTGTTGAACCACAAACAATCAAAGACATGTTTAACGATTGATTGTGGTTCTATTAACAAATTGATGACGATATTTCGGGTAAATTGATCATAGAAATCCTCTTTGTCGGTATTCTCTCATAGTGGCGATATCTAGGATTCCATTTCGAGCCTTTCAAGGGTATTTGCTCTACTTGAAATAAGGTACATGAAGGAGTACCAATCCAATTTTTAAGAAAATTTTTGGTGTTATATGTTCAATCATGTTTAGGATTGGATGGTAGTTGTTTTGGAGGAGTTTGGTCGTGTTTGGAAGTCGTATAGTTGAGTTTTGGTTATATTTCATCCAGTTTTTGCACGGATAGAACGAAGGGGGAGCTAGTCCGGATGGGTATCCTGGTCCGGATGGGTTGGGCCCTGGTTCGGACAGGACTCCTCCGGTTCGGCAAGTTTGGTAAAATTTTGTCATGTTTTAAATAACAGTTTGGTATTTTGGGTATAACTCCTAAACCATAACTCCGATTAAGGCCTATCATATACTGTTTGAAAGATATTTCAATTTTCTACAACTTTTGTATTTTGACAAAAAGTCAATTTGAGGGCTAATAAAGTGAAAATTCTATTTTTCTGCACAAGTTTGGATAAACCTTGTTATTTTGTCTAGTTTTTGATGAGTTTTAATGACGCATAAACTTGAAACATATAATAAACTTACTAGATAAATGTTGTGGCATATCACAGACAAATTTATATTGAATTATAATAATTTATTTATAAAGGAAAAGGGTGTCGGGATAAATCATGAAAATGCGGAACGAAGAATAGATGTTTATTTCTTAACCAATCTTTGGACGCTATACTATGGCATGGGAGTACATTTATTCCATAGCCATCATGCAATATGAAGCCATTTGGGAGTACGAATCGGTTATGATGACTTCGTAATATCAGTTGTGTCGTACTATGTCGTTAGCTGATTCCGATGACTTCGTACCATCAGTCGTATTGTACTAAGTCATTGGCCTCAGAAGACACGCCTTCCGATGTGAGCTGGTTCCTCAGGAACCAAAGCCGAACGGAGACAACATAGTCTACAGCTTCCGAATTGTCGAAATGTGTCAAGAGTACGTTTATTCAGAGAGGACATATTGTATCTTGTCTTGTCAGACATACTATGGTACAGGATTACATTTGTTCCATGGCCATCATGCAATACAAAGTCATTTGGGAGTAGATGTCGGTTTGGATAACTGCTTTTATGGGTTCTAAGTTGGTAACTCAGGAAGTCTTCATGCACAAAGCCTCGGGAGTACATTAATTCCGAGAGGACTTGTGTGACGTGTCAGGCATATCGTTGAATGATATACCTTTATTTGGCTTTATTACATTCTTTGTCGTACAATGCCATGCCAATCATGTTGTCGAATAAGCTTTATTTCATGCATATTTCATGCTCATATGAACTTACTGTACTTGTCATTTTCTTTAGAATTGGATTATGTTTCTGACTCGTGCCTGCTTGATTGGTTTTTACTATTGTTATTTTTGCATGAAAATGTCAAGCATAAATAGATGGGGTTGATCATGGGAAATAAGCCTAGGTTGAAGCTCACTCGGGGTCAACATATTTCCAGTTCTTTCAGCATTGTATTTCTTTCCAGACAATTGTAGGCCTATGGACCAGAATTATGTAATTTTCCATTTGTTTTGAGCTAAAGATATAAGGCCATAAAACATGATAATAAGGTTGGTTAGATGTTGCTTGTATTTCCGTACATTTAAAGCAGCTTTTATGAATAAAACATAATTGTTAGTTGTTTGATCCTCCTTAGATATATGGATGCACGTTAGTGGCATGACCGAGATTATTTAAAATTCCGGAGCATTACACTTACATTATATAATCGATAAAGAAAACTGCTTTTCTATTAGAAGGGGCATACCAATGCAAGTGCTCCTTTAGGTATGGATCACTAGGTCCAGGGTGATCTGGGTCTGTCATAATCTGCACACGAGAGTCACATGAGATTAACTCCTCAATAATTCATCGGAAACAATAATGCTCTAAGCTCCCAAAAAGAAAATAGGAAAATGAGAAGAAAAAAAAAAGAAAAGAAATGACAACAATAATAAGTTCAAACCCCCAAAAAGAAAAACATTTTCTTGGTTACATCACCGCCTCCGTTCTGGTTCTATTAATTTTGAGATAAAAATTCAGTAAATATAATTTCATTTTGGCCACGAAATTATTGAATGCTTGAACATTTTTCCACTGAAATTGAGTTTTTTTGTAGTTGTTGACATATTTACTGACAAAAATGAATCATATATTAGTAAAATAGTGAGTGTATATCAGATTAGACCCCAAAAACCTGTCATCAAAAACAGTTGTATTATATGCTCCCCAAAACAGAAAATATAAGAGTACGAAAACAGCAAATAAACAAGAAAGAAGATAACAACAACGACATTGTCTTAATCATTATCACTACAGATAAAAATTCTATAAAAATTGTAACGCTTAGAATCATATATTAAATAAATTATTTGTCATAAAGTAGTTAGTTGCAATAAAATACTTATGTAGTTGTTATATTACATCACTGCCGCAGGTTGAGTGAAAAGTTAGCCCTTTGGAGATAATTTTTGCAAGAGTAAATATTTATATTGGTCGTAAATTGATTGTAATATATGGACAATTGTAACAATGCTCAATTATAGAGCATTCCCGCCCGGCTTTCTAAATAATATTTCTCACTCGTTTGATTTCTCAAAAATCAAATAAAGAAATGTAACACTTCAGTGTTCTTATAATTCTCAATTTTTTTAAAAAAAAATCAGAAATGCTACGATAAATATTTTAAAAGGAAAGTCTACCATTCCCAATTCATCTATTAAATAATTTTTTTTTCCCGCAAAAATTATGAAACCCTAATTAAGATTCAAGAAAGTATATTTTTATATTTATTATTATACAATATATAATTATTGTAAATATATTTTAAAAATTTTATAAAAAGATTGGCGTGGGTAATTTTTAATACGAGAAATGAATTTTTAAAAAATGACAGGAGTGAACCAGTGGGTATGCCCTTATAATTGAAAACCCTGTTATGTAGCACTAATATCTTCACAAACAAAAGTTGCTCACATGTTTGTGATGGTTCGTTGTATTTTTGACAATAAAAAGAACTAAATATATCTAACTTTTGATTTCTAACTTTTTAATATCAAAATAGTAACCGAAACTTCGTTTAAAAATTTAGTAGGCAAATGCATATCAGCTTTTGTACAAAATAAAGGAAAAAATAGAGTTTAAAATATGCAATCAAATAAGCTAGCACTATATGTTTATATATAATGAAGAAAAGTAAAGATTATGGAAAAAGAAATACAAGAAGAGAAGATAGATATAGATAGATATATATACACACCAGGGTGTAGAAGGACCTCATGTCACCACCATGAACACAAACCCTAGGTTTAATGGAGACAGAAGAGGGATAAAACTCATGGCCATTGAAGACTTGCTTGTTTGAGGAGTTGTAAGTTATGCTCATTATACCACTCGGAGAGAAGTCATCTATCACATCCCCTATCACTCTCCCCACCACCAATGGATCTGTACTTCTTGCCATCACCAGAGAGAGAGTGAGAGAGAGATATTGAGAGAGATTTGTTTTGCGAAAAAAGTACTTAAATGTATCCCTAGGTTATGTCTCTCTGGAATGGTTTCTATAGTTCGATATTGAAGTATTTATAGTGTGTCTGAGATTCACCGAAGTAACACATAGTAGCATAGCACATAGATATAATCTTTCTGTAGATTGGAAAATTATTTGGGCTTTTAGGTTTTATTAATTGGGGAAGGAGTGAGCTGAGAAAGAGGTTCTTTTTTATTTTATTATTGTTGTTATTTGGTTTTTTTAATTGGAGTAGGGTAACTGAAGAAGAAAATTTGAACTCATAATCAATTTTTTTTATTATTATTATATATACTCCCATCAGTTTTTGGGGAAACGAATTAACCTAGATTTGGGGATTTTTCACTATTTGGAGGCACATTTTTTAATTTGCCCTAATTTTACTTGGACAAGTGGCAAACAAATCTCATAATTTTGTTCGTTATTCTCAATCCACAGAAGAGCCTTTATCCTTTTCACTGATTTCTCTACGGAATAATATTGAAAACTATATTTTCAAAAAAAAAAAAAANNTAAAATTGCTTTTAATAGACAAATTATTGACTGGGTAAATGTCATAACTAAAACTATAATATTTAACAATTTACATGGATTAACAATTGCCACAACTTTTTGGGACAAGATATACTACTATCCATAAAAATAATGTATTAGATTTGGACCACAATTAACACTATATAGGCATAGTTGATTGCTATTGCACGTCTTTTGGGTTGTGTACAACTTATAAGCATGAAATATGATTATCAAATTGTGTTGATCATTATATTATTCATCAACTCCATCTCTTTTTTGCTGATGTATCCTCTGTGTTGCACGCCACCTCAAAATAAAAGGGATTGTGAAGGTGAATCAACTATATATAAACTTGAAATAACAAAGTTTTTGGACTAAACTTGCCTAAATGAACATGTTGGACAACGGAATTCATTGATGTTTCATATATATGTTAGGTTTTGGGCAAACCGTAATCTTGGGAAAGGAAATGATTTTTTTCCCTTCTATTTCTTACAATCAAGTTTTATCGCATACACAGAATTCATATTTTCACATCAAATGTGTTTTTTTATGCCTCTCAAATGGAAAAACAAAATCAATTTGAAAGATCGTATGGTGTAGCTAAAGTAACGGATTTTTGCATTAATCAATTAATTAAGAGAAACTCAATACAATTATTAGTTTATCTTTTTCTCTTTGAATTTCGAAAGATAGGATAGTTCAAATGTCCCCTTCCGTTATCTTACACAGATTAATTGTTCCCTGTCAAGAAATTTTTTGAGATTGAATTTCTCTTCTTTGTGAGATATTCTCTTTGCCTAAATCATCGTCATTGGAAGAGAAATGTTGCATCTCTAATATCCATAGTCAAGTTATAATATATAAAATTTTATGTTAGTACTTTAAGCCAAATCAATTTAAGGGTGATGAAAACTACTTAACTGAATATGAAGTTTCTCAAAACAGGCAACGGAACCATTTGAATTTGATATTTAGCTTTTGAATGGAGCTGATTACTTATTCTTCCTAGAGACTTATATGGGAGGCACTAAAAATTTTATGCGATTCCACCAAATTTAATTTCTTTTCTTTGTCAACTTTTAATTGAGAAAGAGGATATTTTCTCAATATTCTCAAGCTGCCAAAGATATTAATCATTTCTTCTATATAGAGAGAAAATAACAATTCTAAAAATGGCTGCTAGAAGAATTTACTATTTGTAGGTCTTACATATATATAGAAAAGAAAAGTTCAAAGATATTCGTAGAGAACTAGCTATTTGCAGGCTTAAACAGGTGAAATATGGGATTTGCTCTCAATGCAATAATTTTTTATTTTTTTTTGTAA
>MKEJ01105432.1:0-10604 GCA_001753735.1 Embelia ribes
GTCCGAGTCACTTCAAGACGAGGCTGTGCGAGAATTTTTCGAAAGGGTCTTGTACCTTTGGTGACAGGTGCCACTTCGCTCATGGAGCTGAAGAGCTGCGCAAGGGAGGAATGTGAATGTGAAAGTTTTTTGACTAATTGATTTGCTGCCTTTGTTCTTGTTTACTCTAGGACACTCTCGTTATGGCTTTTCTAGTTTGTTTGTTTGTTATTCTAGCGTTGTTACATTAAAAGAGAGCAAACATAAGATGCAGTTAAGTTATGAGGCCTCATTTTCTTTGATATAAAGTAATGTCTCTGTGTGTTCCTAGTTTTTTTCTGACATTGCAGGGTCATATGGTGTGCACTTCTTCATGAACAGGGGTGTAAACAAAAAAGGCATTTCATTAGCTGTTTGATGAGAGCACGGCTCGAGCCTGTGTTTTGCAATGAGCAAAGCTGGTGGTTTTGAGCAATTTTCATTTTGTGTTGCGGAAGGCTTTGCTGAACTTGATATTTTTGTACTTAGAGATTGGATTCATTATTTCTTAGCCTAATTATGACTTGGTTTTGGAGCTCGTATGGCAATTGAACTGAGCTAGGATATAAACCATGCTTGATCAACTTGTTTCACAACTAGCATGCCCTCGAAGAGGATATGATTTTCGGTAGAACATTGATTACGTTGGTAATGTATAAATTTAGGGATGATACATCTGTGCTAGTAATCCTAAGATGTCAATTGTAAATATGAGGGGAGGAAAGGTATGCTACACATTTCTGGGAGTCTTATGAACTTTCTCAAACATCAACTCTTGTATCATTCAACATAACCTTGAACATTTATTATAGTTTTTAGAGTTTTGTCAACAGAAGCCAAAAAATTTATCAAGAAGCTAACCTGTGTTTACCAAATGGGAGAGCCCTAAAGGAACTAGCAGGAAACAGATGGGGTTGGAGGAAATTTTTTAATTTTGAAATTAACTATCATGCATGGCATTTCAAATAGTAACTCAACAACTATTTATCCAAATGCTAGGCCGGTAGTCTACCATTATCATTTCCCCGCAACAAATTACAGCCAAATGTTGAAGCTTAAAAAAATATATATGTAGCATTCAGCTTCTGACGGAGCAAGGTCGAGGAAAGCTCAAAAGCAATTGTGGCTCAGCAAATAATACATCAATCTGCTTTCCTCCTCTTTTTTGACTTCGTCGATCAAAAATGAGCTTTCTTTTTTGACAAAATTTCAGATTGTTTGCGTTTCTTGCCGTGATGTTTCTTTGGCGCTGACTTACCACTGCTGTTTGCCCTTGGGGAGGGGAAATCTTCACGTTCATTTTCATCTCCATCACCATCTTTATCTTCATTTTCGTCTTCATCACCATCTTCATCTGAGCTAAGAATCAAATCCTCAACAATATCTTCATCCACTGCTGCCACATTGCGATCATCATTCCGTCTCTTTTTCTTTTTCTTTGTTTTCTCCTCCACAGGAACCTTGGTCCTAACCATAGTAAATAAGATTAACAATTTTAAAAGTCAAAAATAGATTACGGGCTAGTTTTCTTGCAGCTTAGAAGTCAGTTCATACGGTTGCACGCCTTATAATAAGCCAAAACCTTTTATCGGGCAAATAATATGAAAAGCTAAAAGCTGGGGAAAAAGCTGTCCAAAATAAAGCAAAGAAGCATAAATGGAAAAGGATAATTTGGTAACCGTACTTGGACTTTTTATCAGGTAACCAGGAGGAGTTGGCAAACACAGCAGCACTATCTTTATCATCTGCATCGTCGTCTTCATCATTTTCTGATCTTTTGCCTCCAAATGCAGATGAGTTTTCACCCACAAGAACACTGGAGAGTGCATGACCATTGTTAGGTAAGAAAATAAACAGGGACAAGATGAATACAATGAGAACTGGACATAGATAGAACCTAGATCCCGTCAGCAATTCAGTTCTTTGCTTTGCTCTTTGGCGTAGTGTTACAACATATTTTGACAGAGGGCTAGCTCCTGACTTCTTCTCATCCTAACAATAAATAATCATGGTTATTTTGAAGCACTTATTTGACATAAATAAGCGACTATCGAAGCAAAATCTATTCTTTGTTTCATGAGGAAAATGCGGTGGCCAAAAAGCAAGAACTGAAAGGAAAAAGAAAGTATATACACCTCAGTATGTATATCCTAAATTATTTGTCTAATTCTATCCTCAAAAAGAAACACTGCATTTTTCTAATTATTGGCCAAATGTATATATATTGAACCTAAATAGAGAACACGTATGTCAGCCGGTCAAGCTCCATAAACAGTTATTCCAGTTGATGTCAAAGTAAAACAAGTAAGACGAATAATCAAATACATGTTAGTCAAGAAGGGAAATTAAAAAGTCTTTAGAAGACAATTGCAAATGCCAAATTGATTAGACCTCGAGAAAAAATTCTACTGCAGGATCATTTGGTAGAAATGACGTTGATGCGCGTTTCTGATTTGTGAACTCTGCATTAGCTTCAATCTGTAACAGCAGCAGCACAACATAAGTAGTACTCATAAGCTTCAGAGCTGATAAAAAAATATGACAAGCAAGATCCCATCGCAAGCAGCAGGGCTTGAACCCTCGACCTCCCATATGGAAGTGCAAGGAGATGGCAACCACCGTATGAGCTGATGTGGAAGTTCAGAAGTTCAGAACTGATAAAAATTAATTTCATGGGTGAGTACAACAATCAATAGTGAAGGCTTAAAATATGAAAAAAATATATAAATCTAATGTTCTCCCTCTCCTCCTCTACATCTCATCCTCCTCTTCTTCCTTCTTCAGTACAGAAGTTAATGGTCTATGTATGCGTAAAAGCAGTTCAAAAAATGTTTATCTTAGCAATACCTGACGAATGAGCTGCCTCACTTCATGACGAAACCGCTCAACTTTTGTCGATTTACAAAAGTCACGCAATCGAACAGAAGGAATAAAAGACAACTCATGGAAAGCAACAGAATAACTCCAGATAGCTAAATGTTCAGCAAGCTCGTCCACTACAGAAAGGACACATGCTTCCTGAAATGCTTTCGTCTTCAAAGTAGATTTACTTACCTGCAATCAGGTAGCCCCAATATTGGGATCAGCCAATTGGCACAGAGAGATATAGGGAGAAGTAGAAGGACATAGAGAGAGAGAGAGAGAGAGAGAGAGAGACAGAATGCTTCTAAATATTACCTTTAATGTTGCACGCAAATCCTCAGCTTTGCCAACGCCTCCAGTAGGGGGTCTATTCAACTCTTTCATCTCAAGCATGTCTAAAAGCAGTAGAGAAACAGGTATAAATGTACCAGTGGATTCAGCTAGTCGAGTGAGCATTCTAACGCAGCGCAGTCTAAGGGGAAAATATCGAGCAGTTGGCACTAGTCGAGATAAGCCAGAAATAATTTGAGTCAACGGATAGGCTAGAGGTCTAAGATCTGCTTCTGAGCTGTATGCACAGATAGCTCCAGTCCAAAGTTCAAGGCAATTTATGAACTTCCAGTTATAAACCTTTCGAAATACTTCCTGAAAAACAGCAAGTCAACATTTACTTAGTGAGAAAAGAGCAATCATGGCAAACAATCCAAGAGACTGGATTACTGAAAACTCAAGTCGATAAATGATTCCCACAATCTATCAACAGATCTTATAATTAACCATAGGGAATGAGAGGGTCCATCAGGTCAACTGGAAAGAAGTGTGCAAGCCAAATGACAAGGAAGCCATAGAGCCATATAGCTGAACTTAACCATGGTTCCTCTATCTCGATGGAGAGGAGGGAAAATAAATAAAAGATAAAAAGTATTAAGAAAAAGAATTAGAATTGAACAACTGGGCATCTAACTCTTTCTACTTTTGGAGGGAAACCATTTTCAATGATGAAACTATGGGCTAAATTTGTATACCCAGTGAACAAAAAACTTTGCTAATTGGTCAAGCGAAATAAAACCTCACAACAGGCAGTATAGCATTAACACTGGACCCACTAGGAGGGAACTGAATTTAATTGGTTCAGAAACTATGGCAATGGTGTCTCTTTCTGGACCAAGGCTGATAACACATTGTTCCCTCTTCACCAGAAAGCTGTTCATTACATTATAAAAAAGAATATTGTCCCAATTACATAAACCTAAGTTGAAGCCAAGAAATAATACCTTTCGTTTCATTGAAGATTGTGTTTTTCCTTTTTTAACATTAGATGTAGATGGTGCTTTGTCTGTTTTCATGGAAAGAGCATCCTGCAGAACCATTGCCAGTTGACGTATAAAACTGAACGCATGCTGATATGCAGCAGGAAGGTCCACCCCAAGAAGTTCAATCACACAATTACAAAGAAACTGAATATGCTGTAACTTAGTTGCATTTACATTTTGGCAGTTCATAACGTAAGCTTTGTACATTCCTTTGAAGCATTCATCTAAACAATCGGAACCAACTCGAACGCAGAGGTCTCTTATGAATAAAAAGGAAACAACAGGTAGTGCATCTCCTCCTGTACCCCAAAAATGAATAACAACCTGAAAATTCGAAAGAGCGATTTCTTAGATAACAATTCAAAGCAGGATTTCAATAATAATAAAAAAGGAACCATTTCTTCTTCAATGTGTTGCACTTATGGTTTTAAGAGTATTCATACACAATGAAAGAAAATTCGATTTACTATCTTGACACTTTTTCAGATTTGCAATTGAATTATAGAAGTTAGTTCTCCAAGTCAAAGCCCATGACCAAAGCCCCCAAAACAAATCACTTGAAATCAGAAGCGAGAAAAGTTACATGTGAATGAGAATATGGCACAGTTCAAAACATACCTTAATATACCTCCTTAAGAGACTAGGAAAAGCAACCAAGAATATTGATGAAGATTTCAGACGTTTCAACGCGAAAGATATCATTTCTGTATCAGTCATTTGGTTCAAGATGTGTAGAGCATTTCCGAAATATGATTTTACCAGGTGGTTGTAATTCTTCCATTTTTTTGTGCCTATCAGTTTTATAATTATTTCTTTCTTCCCTCCAGAGGATGGCAGGTCAAACAGCGCACGGAAAATTCTATCCATTTCACTCAAAACAAATAACATTATCTTATTGAAGACGCTGCTAGACATGATACTGAATTTTGTTGACGAATCATCTCCATCATCATCTCCATAATGGCAAGCAGTACGAAAAGCTTTCATGAGAGAACGCACAGCTCCTACAGTTGTTTTTTCTTGAATTGCACTACACCACGAGTCAATCATTGCAGTAGTTATAACTTTTTTAGAAGATTTATCTTCCTTTTCCAAGTTAGAATCAATGTCTGCCATGTCATCTTCGTAACCATCTTCATCTCCTTGAATTTTATCATTTTCATCGTCTACTTCTGTCCCAGCGTCTTCCTGTATGAAGTCATAACAAAACTGAAATGACCAAAATATTTGGAAAAACAATTTGAATTTCAGACGAATTCTGCTACCAACTCACGTCGATATCCTCCTCATCAAACTCTAAAAGCTCTTTATCGTGCTCTTGCAAGAATTGATAGAACTCTGGATCCTGTTCGAGAAAGAGAAATAGAATTAAAATTTTCTAGAAGAAAGTGAATGTTGGTAAACCTTTGACAGATACACAGCAACCATTTTAAGAATGTCTTAGACAAGCATATGAATTTTGTCAAAAATGAAGCTTCTCCACAAATGCACTCCATCAATTCAGCCAATAGAACAATAAGCAAAACATAATTTCCTGTGTCTAACTGAATTAAGTGAATCAAACTGACACAATCATCCAGGATATGGCAGTTTAATTTTATGCTACAACAATTAAAAAAACAAAAGGCCGGGATAAAGGATCCTTTTGGGTTGATTATACTCCTTCCGTCTAACTTATTTTGTCTACTACAAAAAAATCAACTTTTTATAACCGACACAATAAATGAGTCTAACCACTTTAATTGTTAAGTATTTCCATATATACCCTTAGCATAAATAATAATAAATGATATACAAATTAGAAATATAAAGTGGTACAAACTACAAAGCACAATAAATGAGGGTATTTTAAAAAAATTATAATTTTCTACGCATATTTTTTGGAAAATGGACAGTTTTTGGAAAACACAAAATATAAAGAAGTACAAAATAAGTTGGATAGGGGAATATTAGCATAAAAAAATGATTGAATATAATTTTTATTTTTTATTTTTGAGAGTTTCTTAGTAGGAGATAAATTTTTTGAAAGCGAGTTTCCAATACAAATATAGATTACGAAGAATTTTTATATCGGAAACATTTTCGGAGGAACCAATGGCGGATCTAGGATTTCATGTTGGGGGGTGAGTCTACATATTTAGTGTAAGGGACTTATTTCTTTTTGTTAGGGATACCGTATAGTGGAGCTATTTCAAAAATTTCAAAATTTATACATAAATTCTATATAACTTTGGGGGATCAGGAGGCTTGGCCAACCCTTGCTTCCCTATCGGTCCATCAATGGGAATGGATCTTCCACTTCCGAACGAGTTTACTGGTAATTATGATTGCATCAGGCAAAATTTAATGTCTAACGTACATGTTTGATAAAATATGGAAAGTGGGGAGTTAATGATACCGAATAGCTGTTAGAAGGGCAGCCAATGTCCTACTTTGTAGTAACCATTTGGGGTTCCCTTATTTATCCACCTTGGTTTGAAGGATTTTTTTTTTTAGAAAAAGTTGGGATTGTTTAATTGTATTTTTTAAATTGGTTTTTTTGGTATTGTTGCTTAGAAGTTGCTGTGTATTTGGGTGTTCAGTTTTTAAACTATATATTTTTTTCTTTTGGTTTTTTCGCCCAAAAAAGATCCAAACTTAACTAGATTTATCTAAAAAATAAATATGTTTTTTATCTAAAAATTGCTAATATATAAACCTTTACATAAGTGATTTGGCAGACATATTTCTGGGAAACCGAGATTAAAAGAAAATGATAATAATGGGTAGGTAAATCATAAATTTTGTTGTACCGGATCTTTTTAGTTTTTCATTTTGGATAACCATATTTACTAGTGTAAATGGATTAAAATTAGACAAACGAGCGATGCATAATTTTGCTTTGAAAATTAAATTCCACCCCATTTGTAACCACACTGCCTGCACATGGATAGTTGAGAAGAAAATAAAATCAGAATAAAGATAATTGGATAAAATTATATTTCAGTGGAAACATCTTGACCTTGGTTACACTTGTGCAGAATTAAAGACATAAGGTGGCATGTTACACATGGAAAATGATATGTAATTCCATAGGTGATTAACTGATTTTTTTACATGATTTTTTCTGTATCTATTTATATCTAGTAATTTAGTCTGAACACACTATAAAATGGAAAAAATTAGGGTAGCATGTACCCCGAACATGCCACAATCTGACCTTATTTAAGTTTTTATTCTAACTCAAGCTTTTTCTTGGTTCAAATGTTATTTGAACTTTGAATTGTGTTGAATGTTTGATCATGGGAAATGATGAACTTCACAAAATCTGGTGCCTGATGTTGTGGATGTTATTTGGTTCACTCAGAAACACCAAATATAAGAATTGTTTTCTGTTATGTTTGTTCAGAAGCATCTGGAGAAACGAGGACCTAAAGCCGAAAAGAAGTGTAAGTTTTCATTCAATTGAAGCTACAACTACCCATACAGACTCTCATCTTTTATGTTGACATACCAAGCTTCATCTTGCTGAGGTCAAGCACAAATTAGAAGGAAATTGAAACTTTGAAACATGTCTTACGATAGTGATGTTTTCATTTATGAAATGTGACAATGCTTTTTGTATTTATCGCGTGGCACATTGTTCTGCTTTGTTATGAAGCAAAGATATCTAGCTGTAGATTGAGTAATTATAATGTAAAAGCACTTCATCTTTCAACAACTAGTTTTGATGGGAAGAGAAAAAGCTCAATAGCAAAGATATTTATCGTGCGGCCCATTGTTCTGCTTTGTTACAAAGCCAAGATGCAGAGCTGTACATTCAGTAATTATAACTCAAACGCACTATACCGTTCAACCAGTAGTTTTGATGTGAAGAAAGAAAGCTCAATAGGCTTTTGTAGCAGTTTAGTACTTTTGCCATTCAATGTAGACTAGGCATACCTCTAAATATGTTGTCCTTTTAGGCTTTGTGTGCACGATGACATTTTTAAAAACCTATGTTAGTATATTGTTTGTAGTGTTGCTGTGTAGACGTTTGCCTAACGTCGGTTTGGTTTCTAAACGTGCAGCACCAGTGCAAGTGGCATTTGCAAACACAGTCGTATCATCGGGTCCGATAAGGTCATTTGGTGTACCAAGACAAGGAAATGATACAACAAATAGCTCGGGTTCGAATTCTAAAACGTTTGCTGATGATGGGAAAATCATCAGTTATTCACCCTCAACTGCTATACAAGACGAAATTAGCAGTTCAGTAAATCTTGTCGAAATATCAGACAAAAAGAAGAAAGAATACAGAGAGCCTTGGGTGAGAATCTTGTTTGTTTTGGTTTCTCACTCTCTCTCTCTCTCACTTGCTCATTTGAGAACTATTTTTTTTTTCTGAATGTGATACAGGATTACAACCACAGCTACTACCCCATTACGCTTCCTTTAAGGCCACCTTACTCGGGAGACCCAGGTCTGTTTATATGAATGCATTTCAGTGATTCTTCTTTTCTTTTGTTTTTCTTTACGATGGTTACGCATCAAAAAAGATCTGTAAGAGTTGTTTCCTGAATTCAGGAAGAATTCAGGAAAACATGACGGGAGCTACATCCTCATAAATTTTAGTTCCGACCTTTTTCTCGTTTCAACGTCTTTAGAAGAACCATCACTTTCACTGTGGTTCTCCTTCATTTCAGAAGTCATTTTTGAAAGCCTAAAAGACCTTTTCTCAATTGGTAATCTCGGGAAAGTTTCTTGATTATGGTTTCCGGAACCAATTCTTCTTACACATTTTGTTTCATTGACAAATTTAATATATAATTTCAAAACGAAAGCCAAACACATCCCTTATGACCTTACTCCTTGGGCTTGGTTCTTGGTGATGAAAATCTTTCCGCTGTTATTTTGTTTCCATTCTTTCCATTTTCCCTTTTCTTCATCGTTTGATAATATTTATTGCTTTCTTGTTTCACACTCAGAGCTGCTCGATGAAAAGGAATTTGGGGAAGCTACAACGGACTTGGAATACAATGAAAACTCTATAAACCATGCTTCAGAATTTGGCCTGCTGGTTTGTCTACTAACGTTTGCATGCCTAGAAACAATTTATGCATCAATTGAAAACTCTCGTTTATGCTTATCATATAATGTACTATTGAATCACAGGAGGAAAATGACAAGCCACAGATGTTATTTCTACAGTTTCCTCCTACTCTACCTCTAGAGACACTTCAAGAGAAACGACCAGCTACACCACCTGTAAAAGATAAGGGGAAAGAGGAAGTTGGCGCCTCTAGGCCACCATTCGGAGCCGGGGAAAAGGGGATAGGGAAAATGAGCGAACCTAGGCCACCGAGAATGGGTTTTGGTTTGAACAAAGGTCGGAGTTTGGAAAATTTGCCTAAAGGGTACATGGGGAAGTTATTGGTTTACAAGAGTGGAGCAATCAAATGGAAAATAGGAGAAGTCATCTATGATGTGAGTTTTTATCTCGTTTTTGGTTTCCTATCTGTGCAATTATGGTGTTTGGTTGTTGTTATACTTTTATTTATCCTAAAACAAGGTCCTGAAACAATTTTTTTTTTTTTTTTAATGAAATTGTCCTGAAGAGAAATAAAGAAATGGAGACAGTATACACACTCTTTCTTTCCATTTTTTCTTGTTTATTTTCTTTTTTTTTTAATCACCTCAAAGTAATTGAAACAAGGCGAAATTGGAAACTAAGAGTTTATTTATGTTTGGTTGTGTTTTCAAGGCTTTCTAGTTTCTGTCCTCGTTTTAGTTTTCACTGGTTTTGTGGGCTTAAAAACGATGAACCTGTTTGAAATACCAATGTTTCTATGTTACTTCAATTCTGTAGGGAAGTTTTGGTGCAGTGAACGTAGCTTTTTCTATATATGTCTAAAGCATTGTTCTCTCTGGAATCTATATGCCAAACGCTTTTTCTGCAAGGATTCTATTTTGAGAAACAAGAAACAGTTTTCAATATCAGAATAAAAAACTAGTCCAGACAACATTTTCACTACTTTCATAGTGATATCTGCAAATACATAAAATCCAGGAACGTGGTTACAACATCCCGTAAGTGCAGAGTTTGTTTGTTCTAGACAATGTTGATTATAGACTCATATCTACAATAATTAACGTAATTGTTTTGCAGGTGGCACCTGGTGTAAGTTGTAACTTTGCTCAAGATGTTGCCGCAATGAACACGGCTGAGAAACATGTATGCATCCTCGGAGAAGTTGGCAAGCGAGCTGTTATAACTCCCAATATAGATTACCTATTGGATAGCAACCTCGACTTGGGCCCCCACTAGTAGCGAGTTCGCCTAATGAGTTGGAACATTAATGTGGCTAACAAAGACATATTTAGCTGTAAATCTGAGAGTGATGGTTTCTTGGTAAATATGTATGTAGAGCATCAAGTACCGATAATGACTAT
>MKEJ01105434.1:0-12573 GCA_001753735.1 Embelia ribes
ATCCGAATTTATCACAGTTCATCCACTTATTTTTAATAAGTTTTAATTAATGGAGTGTCTAGGATTAAATTTCATACATGTGTCGAACTGTATGGAGGTAACTTTTGAATCCACTCGTGCCGAAATGCTCCCCGAGAGGGAGAGAGTAGAATGAAGCTTATCAATAGAAAGAAGTGTGACTACATGGATATTTTTGGAAATAGACTTAATTATTTTTTAGGTAATTCTATTGGCACTCATAATTTTACTTTTAACACCTCATTTAATAGATTATAAATTGAGTTTGTACGTTGTTGTATCTGTACAATAGTCTTATTTTCAACTTGTCATTTTAAGAAATCTTTATACATGACAAACTCAATTTATAATCTATTAATGACGTGCAATATAATATCTATTTAATTAGATAAAACTATAATATATAATCTTTTTCACTGTCGACAAAAAAATCATATATAATAGTTATTATCTTCTTATTGCCAAGTACAAATAAAATATTGTTCTTAGCATTTTACTTCGTGCACTTTCAAAAAAATATTTGGTTAGTTAATATTTATTTATTTATTATATATGACATCACGGTTTAACTCCAAATTGATTTCGTTGGATCTCTTATTGAACCGATGATCCGTAATCTGGTCCTTTTCCAGGTTAATGAGCGGTCCAGATTTCAAAACATTGGTCGAAACTAGTAGCAAATTCCAATAAATTTACAAAATTTTTGGCTTTCACAAAGTCGAAACTCTGTATTTTATCCCTAAAATTTTAAGATTTACGTGCAACTTTCGACTTTGCTAAAGTTGAATTTTTTTTATCAAATGCAAGTAATTTCGACTATAAATAAACTAAGTAATCAGATTTTAAACTAATATGTTTACATATTGTATATATATTAGTTCTATTGAATAATATACATTCGTGTATAAAAATTTGGAAGAAAATTTAATATCTTATAATAATAGGTCCATTGTTCATTAAAATTTTCATGAAAGTATTTCAAAGAAGATAATATATATATATATATATATGTGTGGGAAGGGATCATGTAACAAAGATTTTGACAAAAAAATTTACAACTTCTTGCCCGTTGGATCTGAAGCGATCAACGGCTAGGATGTATCCCGACTCTCCACATTCTCTCTCCATTTTCTCTCTCTATTTTTCAGGATATATTTTAGCCGTTGATCGTTTCAAATCCAACGGCCTAAAAAGTTTGTAAATTTTTTTGTCAAAATCTTTATCCCACGATCCCTTCCTATATATATATATATATATATATATATAAAGGAAGTGTTTTGATTAAAAAAATTAGGGTTTAGAGGAAAAAGATGAAGTGTTGGAGTAAAATTGAAGGATTGAGTATTTTGATAATTTTAATGTATAATGCTAGAGATAATTAATGTGGTGCCAATAAAACAAATTAAATTAAATTTTATCAGTGTGTTGTCAATAGTATTAAATAACATAAGATAAAAGGATATCAATGATAATATAATATCAAAAATTAAATGACGAACGCTAAAAGAATTATCCATATTTTTCCTGGAATGATAGTTTGAATATTTAGGTTAAAAATGAGTAGGTTAAGCGAAATATACCAGGGTGGCTAATCGAAACAGACTGGTTAATGGGCGGTAAAGTGAAAATTTCCCTTGAAAAGATTACAACATATTTTTCATTGCAATATTTATCAACAGTGTCATTACCGTAATTCTTCTCAAATAGCAGCCTGATTGCATATTCTCCAAGTTATAAAGTGGCCACGGTAGCGCAAGCGGACAACTCCTCACTGTCAAAAATCCAATCCACATCCATAATCCGTATAGATATTTCTCTCTCTCTCTCTCTCTCTCTCTGTGTCTGAGTCAGTGGCAATGGACGTAATATCTTGCAATGCTACCGCCCCGGCGTCGGGGCTGAACCCAAAGGCGTCGATGTTTGTGCCGGCGGCGTACAGGGCGGTGGAGGACTTCTCCGGCGAGTGGTGGGACCTGGTCCGCTCCTCCCCTTGGTTCCGCGACTACTGGCTGCAGGAGCGATTTCACGATCCCCAAAATACCCCTGTCTTCTCCCCTAATGACGATCATGTCCTTAATGACCTCGATCCTCTCTCCCCCGCCAAGCGTAAGCAATTCTAACCGCTTCTTTCAAAATACGTGTTTCTTGCTCCCTCTCTCTGTATTTAAAATTTGTGTCAAACTATATGCCTCTTATCCGCGCGCGCTCTCTCTCTATATTTTATTTTTGTTCTATTTATTTTTTTTTCTCCACTGGTCCTCGAGTGAGGCCTTGTTTTCAATTTTTTTTTATCCCTCTTTGTAATTGTATCAGTTTGGCCCTTAGGAAATGCTAACGATTCATTTGTTGGATTTCTTCTATTGATGTTTTAGATGACTAATAATGGGCATGCATAAATTGTACAAACTACAAACCCTTGTGCTGTTAGATACTCTGTTATTTTTCCCCCTAAAATAAAAATATTGTAATGATTTCTCCCCATTGGTGTCTATGTATGATTAAATTAGTAGTTGTCCTCAAAAACGTTAGTAACTTGCATAATTTGATCTCTTATGAAACTATTTATAATTTTGTATCATTTTAAGCCTCTCGTTTAAATTCCGGATCCAAAACTTTTGTACCTAATGTATGGCGGATTGAAACAGTTGTTCGTTTATTTGGGATTTTATTCATTCCAAATCTTGTAACTTTTTCAGCCGAATTGGATCAATTCTTTTTCGTCTCTAGAACTTGGAAGACCAAAGTGTTGTAGTCTCTAGAAATTTGAGGATGGATCACGTGTCTTAATCCTATTTTTAAGGAAAAGATTTACACAGGATGTAACAACATATGTGTTTTCTACGTTATATATATATATATAGTATTCTTTACGTATTTATGATTACTGTTTCTGTATTGAAATTACAATTGCCAAATGTTTGCAGAGGAAGGAGAAGAGAGAAGCTGCAAGAAGGATCTCGTCACCCTCGGAATGTTGAGGTGGGGCAACATGCGTATTTTAGCCGAGACACCTAGGTACGCTGAGAAGGCTCCTAAGATTGTGAACAAGAAGGTGATCCCGAGGCCGATTCAACAGCCTAGGTAGACTCAGATCCCGAGTCAGACTCAGTTTAGTGGAAGACTGGGTTAATTAAAGTTCCTCTTTGATATTTCTTTGTATTTTCCGTTTTAGTCTCTCTGCTTTTGGAGTTTCTTTGTGCATATTGATGTTGAACTGACCCTTTTAAGGATGTTATCAGCAGGTCTTCCATGTTCAAATTCTCTCATTTAATTACTGAAAATAAGTATTGTCCGACAATATTTAGATCTTTGTTCCCATACTGGATTTGAATAGTTGTCACGCCAGCATATAATTATTTTGTGTGTTCCAATTCTGCAATTTATTGAATAGCATAAGTTGATGAGATCCAGGGGCTGCTGCCTCCGGTTATCTTAAACACAAGACAGTGCAGATTTAATATTTTTAAAGATCAAGTAAATGTTTTTGTATGTTGGAAAGTTTCACGCCTTCCGTTGTTAACGCAGCTGATTGCCTTAAGGTCAACCCCAATATCTCAGTTCGGGTTTTGAAAATTTCATATTTAATTTTCGTTAAGAGCGACGACCCTCTAACAGGAAGAAATTGGAGCACTTATGCATGGTGTGAGAGTAAGAATGGATACTCGTGAGATTTAGTGATTTTTCTATTAACAAAGTGTTTGTACATTGTTAAGACAAGGTGCTTCAGAATTATTCAAGGAGCGATGATTGGTTTGTCGTAGAGGACTATTTTGTTTAGCACATTAGTGTACGTAACGTAACTAGTATTCAACATAATCACCGAAACACGAGAATGGTCCTGATTAGACAAAAATTGACCTAGTTGATAGGGTAATATGGAGTGGCAGGGTCATTCCCTCGTTTTGTGGTCTAAAGGATGAACAGATGCAAGTTTCTCAATTCTGGAAATACAAAAATGACTTCATTTATTTCAGGATATAACTATCAAAATCCCAAAATCAAGGTCCTAAATGCCTATGAATTAAGATATAGTAAAACATCCAACACATTAAGCTATATATAATCAAGAATCTCTTAAGATTCAACGAACCCTAGTGTTGTGACGTGTGCACCGGATCTTCTCCCCAGTTACTGGCTTGTTTCCCGATCTTGTGAAGAACCCTAATGACTTCTTCATTGGTTACGTTCCCTGACACTGTGACCTTATTGAGATTTATATTGATGTCGTATGTTTCAATATCTGAAAAATAACAAAACACAAACTCATTAAAACATAGGGAGGATATTGTTTTGAGAAAACAAAAATGCAGGTGGTTTCGATTAATTATTGAGATGGAATACCTTCAATCTTCTTGATGGCCTTCAATATTTTCTTGATACATCCGTCGCAGTCTAAATCCACCTTCAATTCCACTACCTAGTACCAAACACAAAAAGACTCAAAATTCCTTCACACTCTTATCAGATGAATGATAAACAACAAAGACATATCAATATTAATATATACTTACATTAACCATTTGGGACTGAATATTAGACAAGGAGATTGAAGATTGTGATGTGTGTTGGTGAAATGAAATGGTTTATGGTGAGGGGAACTAGGAATGAAGTTTGAGTGCTTTTATGGTGTTAAAGTGGAGGTATTGGATGCTTTTATTTTGTGAGAAGAATTTTGCTTTGGCAAAAGTTTGCCTTTATTTTGCCTTTGTTGACAAATGTTGAGACAAAAAAATACCAATAAGTTTAGAAAAATAATGAAAATATTGAAAAAGCTCAGTTATCAAATCAAAAGTGAGATACTTGACTAAATATTTCACTAGCACAATACTTGAAATATTCCCTGACATGAGAGAAGGGTGCCAAACAGAGTCTAAAGTTGAATTAATATTTTTAATTATGAAAATAAAATTTTACTTACAAAATTTTAAAAATAATTTTATAAAATATAGTATTCCCGGACCATACTTGCAACCAAATTGGGAGTGGATTGATTTATTAACGAAGAAAACATTTATATTTGTTGAGCTCGATATTCTAGATGTATATATGTTGTACTCTAAATCCACTTTTTGGATGCGACCGCTGCACCACAGAATTGTACTAAGATGCATTGGGAAGTGAGCTAAATACACACATTATATTTAGCTTACTAAAATTAAGTCTAGATGTTTGAATTAAAAAAATATTAAAGATCCAAATTAAAATAATAAGTTTTACTTAAATTTAATTGAAAACACTTTTAGTCTGAAATTTTATTTTTTTTCATTTAACGGTTTGGATTTGCCTTTAGTAATTGCTAAAGGGAAAGTGTCTCTTTAACAACTTAGTCCGGAAATCTTTATATTCTCTTTGTATTCATTCCAGCCTTCCGAATACATTAGCTACACCTAATATGTGAAATAATTGAATAAGAATATTTTGCTCAATCTGGAATACGATTATGAAGTTGAAAAAAGCAATGATTCCTAAATACATGGGATGAGAAAAACTATCTTGACCTATTGGGTACATTAAAACAGAGAACATACTAAATATGCGACAACAATCAAGCTCGAATACCGAAACGAAAACTAAGCGAAGAAAATTGTCTAATATTAATTTTGTGTCAGCATAAGGTGGCAAAATGTACACAACAAAAACAGAATCCCTCTCACAGCGCATTTAAGAAGCTAAACTAAGTAAAAAGTGCAGAAAGATTAGATCTTTCTAATTTCCGTACCTTTATTTCAACCCTTTTTCTTTTTCAGAGTTATATATATATATATATATATATATTTTACTAATGAGTCAAAAAAAAATAGGACAACTTCAGAATGGAAATTAAATTTGATTAATACTGGTTGAATTTGCTGACGTGCCTCTCTTGGTACAAACTCACGTACTTACGTAGCACCAGGCATGTAAATTTTTTGTATGTTTTTATTTCTTGATTCTTAAGAATCTATATACTTAGAAGATATAGATAAGTTTTTCCACAAATAATTCACGCAGCGGCAACAAGAACTCGGGGCACAGTTATTCTGCAAAGTGTTTGCTATGCATTTAATGTATGTTCAGGTTCGATCCGTTTACTTAGGCGAGCCATATTTTTTTGTTTAAACTCTGTTTGTATTAGCCCGAACCTGTTCTTGAATAATTTAATTCTTTTGGATTTATAATTATGACTTGTTATTGATAAATCAATTACTTAAAAAATAATAATTAGCTTGAATCTAATATAAAATCGTTACCCAAAAATCACATACTAGCGAATATATCAAATAATTACAGCATTGTATATTTTTTCAACTCAATCTTATAAATATGAAGTGGTAAAGTTATTTAAAAAATATATCATTCAGCCAATGGAACAAAATTTTCTTAATTTATTAGATTCAGTATGAAGTATACATGTCTATATGTAAACTAGCATCTCTAATTTAAAATATATGTATACAAATACATGAAACGAGCCCGAACCCTTAACAAGCTAAGTAGGGAGTTATTCAAATTCGGCTTATTTATCAAATGAGCCTTATTTTATTATTCAAACTCGGCTCATTATCAAATGAATGAGCAGAAGCCGAACTTAAACTTATTCATGAATGATTCAGATCATTTATATTCCTAATTAAATGACTATTTCTTTCATTAACATACCTTTGTCGTGAATACGAAAATTTCTACTTAGTTGCTACTGGTAAATGCGTTAAATGAACTCATGTTAATAAAATATTTATTTACAATAATTTCAAAAAGGAAAAATAGAATATAATTTGGGGCAAACGAAATTAAAAAAATTAGCTATCAAATAGGGACTGAGGCACTATGGAGTAATTTATTACGGCAAATCAGCACATTCCTTGAAACAAGACCCAAATTAAAACATCAGCCATGTGTACGTTTCGACTAAAAGCTAAAAGCTAAAAGCTAATGAACAGAATCAAAAGGAAACTCCTTTTCGCAACACTGTCCTCGTGCAAAAGACAATTGTAGCTAAAACAATTGAACTAGCCAACTCCACCACAACTATTTAAATAAAAGCTAGCTTAGTAAAGTGGGATTAATTGGAATACAAAACCATGTGCATAATCTTTATCTAATTAATAACAGCATTTATATTGCTTCTCACAGTCGTGTTCTTATTTTTTAAAGGTTCGAATGCGTTACACTTTTACCATTCACATGGACAATGTTAAATGACCTAAATATTGGCTAGAATCCATTTATCATTTATATGAAAAATATAAAATTACGTACTAGACTATGGGCTTAAACTACATGTTAGACCGTGAATATCACGATATGGATCGTTCGCATGTGCCAATTGCAAGTGATTATACGATTTTGTTGATATTTCTTTTCTAATCATCTACGACGTATTTGATTTTAGGCGAGAGCCTGCCAATAAAATAGCAATTTTGTAAAAGCAACTATGACAAATGCTATTTCATTGAGAGACACGTGATTGCCAATCCGAGGGTTGGTTTGATATTGATATAATTCATCTACGAAGAACAATAAAATAAAATAAAAAAAAATTAAATTAACAAACTGAAAGAATCTAATCAAGTCTCCCAAAAATAATAGCATAAGGTGTTATTTATATGCACCAATAGAAAATCCTAAGAAAAAAGAAATAAAATCATAATAAAACAAAAATGGAAATTCTAGATAGCCTAAACAAATTCCTTAAGAAAATAATAGATTAACCTATTAAATTAAATAAAATGCTGACTTATTTGAATAAATAAATAACTTAAAATATTCAAATATTCCTTACTTTCTTATTGATCTCCATCAGATATACGGTTGCCTAACGATCGTGTAGGATATAATTTACCAACGCCACAATGACATAAATTTTTTAATGTGCTTGCAAGTTTTGGGTTGGGGCATTGGCTATCTTGAGACAACACCGGGTCCTTTGATTGCATGATCTTGATGCACTATATATCACTTGTTAGGTTTTAGTTAACAAGTTCCAATATTTATTTATTTTTCTTAAAAATGGATAATATTTTAGCTGTTTAACTTTTAATTTAAATTTATTTGTTATTTTAGCCAAAATTATTTGGTAATATGCAATCATTTCACCAGAAAGGTTAAGCAATTGGGAATAGATACATTATATTATTTATTATTTTAACACCTCATTTCATTTGTGGCATATTTTTTGGCCAAACAAATATAAATAAACTATTAGATTGAGTAGCAGTAAGACTTGAACTGAGAACTGAAATCACATTAGATGATGAGTGATTATCTTATCTAAAAACTTAAATTGTCATGAAGAGCCACATTATATTATTATTACTTTAACATAAATAAATTGTAAATTTTAAATTGAGTATATTTTTTTAAAATATAAATTAATTATATACTTAAAAATTGCATCAAACCAAACCACAATAGCAGCATGGCAAATATCATTCCAACACTGCGAAAGTAACGGTGACCCAAAAAAATCTAGCCCACGAAGACAAAATTTAATAATAAAAATTTTCAAAAATAATTTTGAAATTAGTTATTCTAACAGTAGTACTCCTTTCTTTTTCGGATAGTATCAAAAAATTCAAAAGCTAAAGATCACACTCGTATTCATCGCATTAGAATCATTAATTTTAAAATAAAAAATTAAAATTAAATAAATATTTTGAAATTAAAAACTTAGGGGGGACAGTTTCATTACTTTCTCGGAGGCCAAGGATCGATCCAAATTTGTACCACGTGAGATTCTTACAGGCTGTTTGGTGGGCCCATCCTACGTGGAAACCGTTCAAGTCATACTCCACAACTGCCCTCATCTCCCGTTATTTTATACGCCCCGTGTTCGGCTTTTTAACTCAACATCCAATCACAGCCGTTGATTTCACTAACTGCACTTGTGGATTTGCAACCACAGCTGTAAGTTTAGGCCTTAGTCAAAAGTTAAGGTCCCACTTGTGTTTGAAATTTTTAGTAATTGCATAATTAGGCTTAATGATGAACAACTCTTCATTTACTGTCATGTTTTAAAGGAGCTTGAATTTGTTTTTAAATTACCATTGAGATTGGAAAGGTGCGTGTCGTACGGCTGTGATGGTGGACAGTCTTGCTGTGCATCTGAACCACTGATTTTAGAAGTAGTGACTGGAAGGTATTCATGAAAAAAAAAATTAAATAAAAAAAAATTATTTAATTTCAGCTGTTGATTAAAAAATTAATGATCAGCATGCACTGGGCAAGAACTTCCCAACATCAGCTGGTGTCCATTAAGATTAGCTTAGCAACCCTAACCCAATCTGTTCAATTAAAAGTCTTGAGTTCGATTGTTCTTTTTGGCTATGCCTTCCTAATTATTTTTTTATTTCCATGAATACTCGTTCGTAGTTGACACCCTTAATCATAATCTTAAATTTATTGCTATTGTTTATGACAGGACGAAGGAGTTGGCAAGAATTGAGCAATCAAGAAGAGAAATGTACCCAAAAGATAACATAGACGAGCAAGAATAATCTAAAAGAGAAATCTTTTGGGCATTTATCAAATAAAAGGGGGCCAATTTGAAACATAACGTAGATGAGGGGAGGTTAAGCGAAAAAGAGTGGTGGATGAGGGGATAAAGTGAAATTTACCCAAAAGATTTTGGTGATTATGAAAAAAATAAAAATAGATTTTGGTGGAACTTGAAACAGTGGATAAACTACTCCCTTGTTGCGCGGGTAATGGCAACACTTTTCATTTTTTTATGTCAAGATATAATTTGATTGATACTAAGCACATTACTGTTACTTTCCTCATAATTTGAAATAAAAAAATTTGACAGGAGCAAATTTGGTGAATTTTTACATTTATAACGATGAAGGACGAGAACAAGATAAAATTTTTATGTACCGATAACTATGTACAAATTTGGTGAATTTCTACTCAGTAATGATAAGGAACGAAAATAAGGCAAAATTTTCATATACCAAAAATTACATATATAATCAAATATTTTATGTAATTTTTGACAAAGTAGCTGCAACAATGCATGCCGTACTGTAGCATCTAGCAAACGGGCTGCATATCGTTGATGAAAAGCTAACAATTGAGATTAAAAACTCATAAGGATAAAAAAATTTGTACAAAATTTTGAACTTCTAATCTCGATATGTTTTTACTAATCTAATTACAATAGAGCGAACCGAACGCCATAAGTAGTCCCTGCTCGGATTTATGGAGGGATGGAGCATTGTTTTAGATGCAATTAGCGTTACAATGTTGTCACACATAGAAATATATATGAAAATATAAATAATAAACCGAAGAATAAAAGGAAACATCACCAATGATTGCATATTTATTAATAAAAGTCACTATCCTATAACTTGGTCGAAATTAAGTTAAAGAATAGTGTGGACTACTTCGACTATCATGCCACATATATGTGCAATTTCACAACATGTCATCTCATTATTCATCCTTTTAATTTATAGGAACATTGTATCTTACACAATCGACGCATTCAATAATGTCTCCAAAATCTAATAACTCACCGCCAAACAAAAAATAAAATCCCAGCAACGCAAATCTTAAAACCAAAAGTAGGTACAATGTATCCGTACCATAAAATACTTCCTTGGATAAATAGGTTTCTGCGAATGATGAGACAGATTTTTAGTCACAAAAATAAAATTTTGTAATAAAAAATTTATAAAATAATTTTATAATTTTACTTAAAAAATTATATTTTTGTGGCTGAAAATTTATTTATTATCCTTGGACATCTCAGTCTTATCCCCTTCCAACCCTAACGAGTGCAACCTTATCCAAACTCCTCATGCCCAAAACCGTCATTTCCCCCTCACATAACGACAAAAATTTAGTATAAAAATCCAACACTAAATTCCATTTTTTTTAACATTAAAGCCCGAAATTTACAACTTCTAATCTCAATTATCGGTGTGTAAGCCGCTTCACTGTGGACTGCTGTGTACTCACAAAATTCTATTACGAGCATAAATTATTACTGTTAAATATACGTACTTATACTGAGAAAAAAAAAAACTTTTTTGAATAGGATTAAAATTTAATGAAAGATACTTTTATCTTTTACACTTCCTTAAAAATACACACATAACTAAAAAAATGGCAATCTTTTTTCCGTTTCAAACTTTCCACAAAATATTTTACATCATTTGGGATATAATTTAAGAACTTTATACAATTAGTAATGTATTCTGGTGAGTATTTGAAACATACTTTTTAAATAAAGATTACACTATATCTTTATTCGTATGAAATATATATTTTACAATATCTGCCCCCCACCAACTTTACACTAGGCAGTTTCTTGGAACCCCTTATTGCCTCAAACCACACTATTATATATATATACATGCATATATATTCGCTCTTTCAGAACTTGAAAAAACAAGTTTACTACACTTCCAGCGTCCAACTATAATGGAAGGAACCGCCTCTTCTTCGTCCGACACGTCGTCTTGCGATTCGGGTAGCAATACCTGTCCCGGGAGGATAAAGGGCCCGTGGAGCGCGGAGGAGGACAAGGTCCTAACCCGGCTCGTGGAGAAATACGGGCCCCGAAACTGGTCACTGATTAGCAAGTACATCAAAGGAAGGTCGGGCAAGTCGTGCCGGCTCAGGTGGTGCAACCAGCTGAGCCCGGACGTCGAGCACCGCCCCTTCTCGCCGGAGGAGGACGAAGCCATCTTGGCGGCCCAAGCAAGGTTCGGAAACCGGTGGGCTACCATCGCCCGGCTTCTCCCCGGTCGGACCGACAATGCCGTTAAAAACCACTGGAACTCAACTCTTAAAAGGAGGCAAGTTAGTTGGGCCGGGCCCGGGCCCGGGTCCGGGTCGGGCTTGGATATGGATGACCCGACGACGGCATTGTCGCTGGCGCCGCCGGGGACGAGTAGAGGCGGGGCGGTGGCAGAGACCGGTGGTGCGGCGGTGACGGGCGAGTTTTGGGATGCAATGAGGGAAGTGATTGCGAGGGAGGTTAAGGAGTATGTGACGACGTCGTTTAGGGAGTCTCCGGGGTTTCGTCAATGATTAATGCTTGATTATTGTGACTATCTGATCTTATTTTGTGTTAAATTGTTAATTAATTGGAGTAGTCACTACTATCAAGGTGCTTAGTTGGCTTATTTCATTTTAAGGTGCTTATGTAAATTTAATGGGGGAAAAAAATCATCAATGAAATTGACTATCTGAATTTTACTTTGTGTAAATTTGTTAATTAGTTGGATTAGTGATTATTTGGTGGCAACTTACAAGTTACAAATTTTCAGTTTTTTCATTTAAAAGTTAGACATCGTTCAGCTTATAAGATCGATATATTTGTTATTTTGGCATAAATATAAATTGTAAACAACGGTGAGGTTTGCGTTATGCTCGGAGGAAAGTTCCCGGCCCAACTGAGGTGGAGTTTATGTAAATCTATTGGAAATTAAGTCACACGACTAATATAAGTGTTACTAATCTAAATACCCTCATTGTACAAATAATTTGCTAAAAGAGTTACAGGCATTTTTATTATTTTTTCAAATCAAAATTTTTATTATTAAATTTATTGTATAATTTTAT
>MKEJ01105440.1:0-12105 GCA_001753735.1 Embelia ribes
ATAATTGCCTCCAATTCCCAAATATCACAATTTTTATCACAAATGTACAATTTTACCAATATCACAATTTAATTCACAAACGCCTCCAATATCACATTTATCACAAATCATCACACATAACACATAAACAAAAACTTTCCAAATTAAAGTAATATGAGTAATCTGCCGTACCTAGGCGTAAACGAGCCATTTCCGAGTGATCCTAGCGAAAAGCCCCAAATTCACCAAAGTTAAGGTTCCAAAATTGATCTAGCAAACGATCACGAATTATTACACGTTTATATACCAAAATGCTTCTATAAAATCATATAGAGTACGATTCTCAACTTTATTTCAAATTACAAGTCTAACACGCAAACCTAGGTATTGGGAAACAAGAGAGATAGGAAGAGAAACCTACGTCAAAATGCTCTCCTCGTGACGTAGATTCCAAAATGCTATTATTTTCTGCGGATGACGGCCCGAGCACGATGAACCCGAGCTCTCTCTCTCTTCTTACTTTCTTTTCTCCTCCCCCTGTTGGTTTCTAGTGGTAATTCATGTATATGTATGTATAAATGTGTAATAAACACATTTAAATAGCCTAAAAAGGTAGTAGGGACTACTGCCATTGTTGGCCAACTGTCTAAACCATTTTGGGCTCTATTTTGACCACTCTGTGCTTCGAATTAGTCTGTTGTCAAAACATAAAAATTGTAAATAATTGAATTATCTTTCTAAAGACAATTGTAGGCCCCAATCAGAGTTACAGTTTGTGAAATATCATTAAAATACCGAATAATAACTTACTATTCTGTCAGCCTATTAACTACCTAGCGTGTTGGACCCTGTTTTGACCCATCTACACTTCGAATCAAATTTTTCTCAAAATACAAAAATTATAGATAAATGAAATATATCTTTCCAATCGTATATTATAGGACTTAATCAGAGTTACGATTTGAGAGATATCATTTAAATACCGAATGGATGTTACAATTACAACTTACCACTAATCGAGTTTAAAAATTCTCCGAGGCCAAATCTCGGTCATACCACTTCACAAATCACTCTAAATGATAGAATATGTCATATACAATACAGGAAAAATAACATGACTCATTTATAACGTTGTTTGGGTGTCTGAAACTCAATCGGCGTAATTTTACGCAATTTTTGACAAACCCCGATCTAACCACTTCTTTCCTCCAACACTACACATTCTGATAATATTTTCCATAACCAATAATATCCAAACAAACATAGCAACACTCCAATTACAACCAATAAATCTCAATATTCAAGAATAATTTTAAAAGGACACATCTAACCCAATAGAATCACAAAGAAATGTCTCAATGCAAATATCAAATATATATTCTCCAATAAAATTCATTATACCTCAACTCAACTAAGATATGTTCGTATCACAATACTCTTCACAATATCCACAAATATGATGCATAACTCCTCAATATTTATGCATATGGTAACGACACCAAACACAACACTTATTTATTTATGCATAATGCCACACACATAATCACCCAATTATATGCATTAATGAAATACACCTAAATGTTCCATTTAATAAATTTTATCGTCAACACATTAATAATATTATTTATTAAATGAAAATACGAAAAATTCACTTGAAATTTCCGGGACGTTACAGATCTGACCAATATTTTTTCTTTGCTTTTTTATGCAGACATTTAGAGATTCATCTTCTGGCTTTTCTCCTTCTTTTTCAATAAGATCGTACAGATCCTTATATTTGAGAAGATCTTCCATCCAAGGTTTCCACAAGGCACAGTTTGTTGCCGTCAATCTGATCATAGTACCAGAATTAGAATCCTCCATTGATTCAATAATTTTTATGTCCAAGTTTGACAAATTAATTTTTTGGAGTAGAATATTGAAAAACAGAGGTCATCGTTGCGATAAATACGGTTGAAAACCTTGGAAATGCCTCTTGTTAGGCCCAAATCGGAGCTAGAGTGAGTTGGAATTGCCCGAAAAAGGAAAGAGAATATTCTCTAATGGAAATGAGAATATTTTGTTATTGTTAACAAAATATTCTTAACGGCGATGGAATATTCCATTTGCTGACGTTACACCTGGGTCGGGTTAGATCCGGGTTCGGGTCACCCTGTTAATAGTCAACTGGTCACGTGTCACTGGTTCAAACCGATTCAGTTCACAGGTCACTGGTGCAATCGGATTGGTTCACGAGTTAATGGTTTGAACCATGTGTGTGTTGCACGTGCTGCTACAGTAACCCCGCGACTGAGCCTACGCATCTTTCAATTTCTCGACAGCGCGTACGGCACGTACACGAGTAAGGCCCATAAGCAGAATGTTGGGGTGGCACGTGTGGTCCACTGTGAAGTCAAATTTCAATGATTTTTGCACCAAAATTCTCATTTTGGAATAGAGAATCCAATTATACGCTCAAATACAATTTTCGAACAAATTTCAATATTCATAGTTGAGCAAAAATTGAAAAATCAGGCTAATACTACTCTGAAACCACTTGTTGGGGTGCAAAAAAGTATAATAAAGCAAAATATTGACACTAATTTTAATGTGGTTCGGCCAATTGTGCTTATGTCCACGGAAATGAGATAAATTTTTTATTTCAAATCATTCAAAAATGATACAAGAAAATTATCATAACTTTCTATACGTCATAACTCTCTTTCTCTCTCTATGATGTTGTTGCCTTTTTTTCGGTGTGATTTTAAACCACAATACACACACCTATTTATATATGAAAAAGTAGTATGAATCATGCCGAAACAAAAATGTGAATCATGAAAAAATGTGAATTATGAAAAGTTTGGTGTGAAATCTCCATCATCATCTGGGCGAATGACCACCCTCAGACTTCAATCCGAATGAAACTCCTTTTTTTTTGGATTATACTCCCTAGTTAATCTGAGATTCCAATGCTGATTCTTTCCAAAACTCCCTTTTGCGATCAGATTTCGAGTCATGCCCACAACAATCTTCACATTTGACGAGATAGTCCATCCCAATATACTCCATAACTCTTACTTTTAAGTGATGTTTTAGTGCAAGACCAAACACTTAACATAGATAAGATCATCTAATTTGTGATAGGGCCTAAGTGACTATAACTAGCCTGTAGAAACCTTGACTGATCCAGGGTGGAACGACAATGTTTATGATGGTCGGGAGATCGGTGACGGTGGCAATTAGATTTACGTTGATGGTCAGGGGATCTATGATGATGGTTGTTGTGACGACTATGATTTTTAGGGTTGCATTGGCAATGATGGTGATGATAACGGAGGTAGTAGTTAGTTTTATGGCGGCTGCTTATAAATTGTTATGGAGTTGTACATCTGATTGACTGATAGGATAACTTCTCCTCCAACTTTTCCAAACGTTCGATATCAGATTTGTAAATTCCTCCATCAAACTATTTTCCAATTCACATCACTCAGAGTTGGACATGGTGTTCTAATAAGCCCAAATGGATTGAACTGCTCTGATACCCCATATGAAATATACACTTAATTAGGGATCGATGTATTGTAATAACACATTTCCCTCGTGATTTGAAGGAAACCAAAAGGATTGTCACATATAAATGCCTTTAAATTTATGATTATATGTGTAACATGGCTACATGTGTGTTCAATTATTAAATTAATCATATTTGTGTACTTGTGCAACAGGCCCAAGTGATCTAAATTATTTGTGTTGATCAATTTTTAAACGAGTTTAATTTATATCCATCGTCTGTGTAAAAATTTCATTCATTCATCCAAATCATTTGATATATGAAAATTCATGCACTATTAATGCATTAAAATTAAATTATTTTTAAATATGGTGCCTTTGCTCACTAATAGTTGTGACCATTGATAATTATACTCTCTATCTCAAATAATAACTTTTAGGAAGGGTGTTTTTTTTTTTCCTCTATAAAAGACCACACTAATCATTCTAAAACGACAAGTAACTTGTAGATGAATGTAGATTTGCGCAGGTTTGGATTTATTTTTATAAAATCATTACATTCATCATATTTTTCAAGGAAAATATTTGTATTAAATTTTACATATGCATATAGATACAAGAGAGTAACATATTATGAAATATTTGACCGTTACTTGGATAGCGGTTTCCTTCAAAATACAAAAATGAACATTGGTAAAATGATTTGTCTAGAATTTTTTCATCCGAAATTATTCTAGTTTTTATTTCATCCGAAATTATTCCGACACTAACATTTAATGACAAAATTTATCGTGAATCCAGGAGTAAGGTACACACTATATATATTATTTACCTATCGTTTTATTTCAATAATTTGTTGTTAGTTTTATGCAATAATATTTAATTCCTGATAATAATTTTATTATATAAACACATAGCGGATCCAGTAATTTTGGCCTGAAAATCTTAGGAATTTCGAACTATACATATTTACTATCTTATTACTTTTCTGAACCATAATTTTTTTAAGTTTAAAAGGTGCAAGCAGCCCACTGTAACACCCTAAATTTTAGAGCTAAAATTTAGAAAGAAAAAAGAGTTTCTTCGACTCTTCCTCCAATTTTTCACAATGTAAATAAGAGTGTTTACAAGCTATAACCTCTCCTCTCCACTCATCTTCACTTTATATATCAGTGAAGATTTTTTAACACCATTTGCTATGGCTGAAACAATTACAAGTATACCATTGCCTCACTTCTGAAGTCCACTCTCTCACTAACTTTATTATCTCGTCTCTCCTTAGGTCTTTTAATTCAACACCATTAATAGAGTGTTACACAAAAGCTCATTTTATACTTTTGAATTTGAATATGGTAATTAAAATTTAGTGGAAGATGGAAAAAGTAATCACCTATTATTATAGGCTATCTACAGATAACAACTATATATTTTGATTTTTTGCAATTAGTCATCATGTCTAATTCCTTTTTTTATTTGACCATCGCATATTATTTATTTTTGATAATTGACGACCACTTCACTATGTTTCATTAAAATTATTATCCAAAACAATTTTCTAACCATATTTATGTGATATTAATCAAAGTTTTAAATTTAAATTAACTAGAGAAGTCACTTAAACTTGAAATTTTTTTTATTTCAAGCTAATTTTTTTTAATGAAATGGGTGCGTATGTTGTGAGTTTTAAACGATCATTAATATTGGTGCGAGTTAAAAATGTGTTAATATCATAAAACTTGTATATACAAATATTTTTGGCAAGTAATTTAATCGATAATTGATTAATATGGTCAATTAAAAAAATTTGGTAGTACATCTTGGTCAATGACGAAAACTTAAAATATATAATGATTATTTGAAAATAATATATAGTAAATTATGTTTTTTTTTTAATTTCATGCTAAAATTTAGTTAGTTTGCCAAAAAAAAAAAATAATAAAAAAAAAATGCACGGAACGGTCTCATCATTCCTTGGCGCGGAACACGTTACCCTTCTAGAACTACAAGGTGAATACACTTATGGTCCCCATAGTCTGAAGAAAATTCTATTGGATCTCATAGTTTCAATTCCAATAGTAATAGTCCCCACAACTTGAAAACGTGACATATTTGTTCCGAAATATTGAAGAAATGTAACAAATGTTACATGCTCGGTCTCTTGTATAATTTTTTTTCCTCTAATTAATAACTACAAATGCCTAATGTAGAAAAATATAAAAATAAATTAACATAAAAAACTAATTTACCACCAAATAAATCACATATGGGTCAAATAATATAACTTCCACCATTGACAATGGCTCAAAGCTACGATAAGGACCATTGGTGTCTTTTATTTAAAATGAATGGGGATTAATACTGTTACAACTCAAAGTATCGGGACCAAATAAAATTTTATGTGAAACTAAAGAAACCATTAGTGTAATTAAGCCTAACTTCTAAAATCGTAAATAAAAAAACCATTATTTTATTATAGTCCCTCCATCCAACTTGTCATGGCTAATTTCAAATTTAAAATTTAAATTATGAAGAAATGACTAAGATATTCTTTTTTTTTTATTTGACTTATCTCCCTAATAATTGAGAAGAGCAACAGTGATAATTTATGTTACTTTGTAATAATTGCATGTCATTAAATAAAAATATATAATTATTTTTGGATATTTCAAATTAAAAATGCATCCAAATACTTGTGGATGGATCAATTAATATATTATCCCCCTCATATATGAAAATTTCAGGCAAATCTTTGGCCAAATTTTCATTTTACCCTTAAAATATTATTTTATTATACCATCTAGTGTCATAAATGTAAGCGTGAAAAACCCAAAAAGTACCACGATATTTGTTTCAAGCAAAACATTGGTATTTTGTAGTAAACAAACAACTCAAAAATCTTGCTTGAAATATTTTCAGGATCGGACAGATAAAGAAATACTCTATCATAAAACACATAGTTGCATAACCAAGCAGAATAATTAGTAAACCTTTAAATTGGCATTTAATTTGATGCTAATGCTCAATTTAGGTCTAACAGGTGTAAGGCACTCAAGCTCACCCTCGGCCCAATTTCTGGGAATGAGTTTATCATCTTTATTTATAATAAACTTTTCATAATTTCAAACCGATAATCCATACTAATAGGTAATTGTCTTTCTCTATCACTCAATTTTACAACTTCAAATTTGAAAAACATTCCAAAAGAATAAATTTCCCTTCCTATGTTAGCTTTTATACAAAAGCAAAACCTGCTAATATAGTTTTTCTTGTGATTCAAATAGTACCTATATATTCCAAGAAATTATCTAGAAAATGGATCGGAAAAGTCTAGGGCTATTGATGGCAATTTTACCAATCTAATGACCAAGATTCCGGAAGAATCTCTAATAATTTGTATCACATAAAATAACATTAATCTTTTAAATTGTTCCTCGATAAGTAGGAACAAGAAATAGAGATGTTTCTTTCACTTAGTCAATCCGACTCACACATCATGGAATTGTTATAGTCTATAATGTGGCATTCGAAATATTTATATAAAAATTACTTGGGATAAAAATGTTGAGTGATTATATTTATTAGATAATTTGTACAGCACTTACTATTTGACTCACCACTACATCTTATACCACACACTACGCTTGTCACTAAACGTTTTCTCAAGTATATACACCAAATGAACCTAGGCCCTATTTATACTACTTTTATAAATCTTATAGATTACACAAATCTCCTAATCTCTGCTACATTTTAGATCATTCCATATATTTATAGAATTTTATTACATTTGAGAATGTTATATAATATTCTAGTCTCTACAAAAACATTCTAGACAACTCTAGAATTTACTAGTTAATCCTAGAAATTCAGAATCTTCTAGAATCATGGAGCACACTAGACTCTTTCGGAACCTTTTAGATAATTCCGAAACTTTCTTGAAAGAAGGAGAATTGGCGATGACTCTCAACACTCCTCCTCAACACCAATTATCTTGATCACGTAACCACAACAAATGGTATGTGAAACTTTTCCAATACAAAAGATCCTGGATGCTTATTGTATGTAACATCCTTTTTTTTTTTTTTTTACCTGTCTCGATTAGCTTCCATTTTTCCTTCAATCTCATATGACGTTTAGTGACCTCTGATATTCTTCTGCATAACTCCAAATTCTTTGAGTAACCACCTTGTACTTTCTGACTTGGTTCCATCAGTGGTTTGGTTATTTCCATCACTATTTTATTCATGCTTGAGACAACTCTTTTAAGCACGTTAGATAGCCATTGTTTCTCTTCTCTCTTGTTTTTTATCTTGCTCATTCGAGATACGACTTTATTATTACCCAAATCTTGGGATGACTTTTATACTTGTGGCATTCCTTGATTGTATCATAATGCTACTACAGTGTTATCTGCATTCGCCAGTGGTAGTTAAGAGTTGTTCGTTGCATAACGACTTTACTCTCCATTAACTTGGATATTTTATGTAACTTCTCCTTCTCATGGATCAAATGATGTGAGCAACTTGTATCAGCAATTGACTTTCTATTACAATCTACTGTTGCTTTAAAATCTGTCAGAGTAGGAGCATATTCATTTCCTCCATCTTCTTCTTCTTCTATGCAAGCGGTAATGAACACTTCTTCTACAATTTCATTGGATCCATCCGTGGTTAACCATTCATCTAAATATATGTGCTCTTCAAAAAAACATTTCATTTTTATATACCATTGTACCAAATGATGCTTGAAATGCCCATTTTTCTTCACTAGCATCATCAAATAATTCTTTACTGCCAAACTCTAATATAGTATAGCTTGCATCAAAATCCTATTCTTCTTCGCTGTCATACACCCCATGTTGGCAACTTGATATCACTATGCTTCCTTATACTTTCTTGTTCGTTAGTGGACATTCACATGCTTAATAGTTGTTGAACCAAATGGCAAACCAAGGGGGGGTGTTTAATTAGTTTTCTTTAAAAAATTACCGAGTAAAACTTTAATCATTTTTTAGAAAGTGTATCGAGATATTCAATATAAATAAATAAGTGATAATAATAAGAATGTACTAGAAAAATAAAGTTTAAGAAAGAAATATGATATCGCAATATATAGTGGTTCGACAATAGTTTTTTCCGACAATGAATTGGTAGGACCTCTACGTTCACTCTTTGAGGTTGTACGCCTTGAGTTTCCTTTAGTATGAAATGTAAATCTGTACATTCTAAAGGATCTGTTAGTCTTCCGGATCCTAATCATAACCAAAACCAAGTAGTTTATTGGATACTACTTGAAACCCTAATCCTTGATCTACTCGAGTTTTCTAGTTCGAGATTGTATTCGCAACCCGAGTACAATCCCTCTCAAACTATCCAAAACTTACTTAAGAAATAAATTGGAAGTTTACAAACCACTTCCAAAGACTACAAAAAAGTTTAACATGTAAATCTTACTCAAATAAACCCTTACAAACTGATATTAAAAGTTTTACAAATATGATAGGGAACTTTGAGTTTTTGGTTTTTGACTTAGAGCTTTTCTCTCTTGAATAGTTCTTACTTGTATTTGTCAATGGAGTGTAATGAAAGTATATAATAGGATCTGAGAAGACATGGACGTTGAAGAGGTTGCTTGTTGTCCCTTGGAGAATCCGACACAAAGCCGTAAAAGTAGAAAGTTGAAAATTGTATTGTTTGGAACTGTCCGAGGTCCTTGAGTAGGGTGTCCGACTGTTGTTTGTCGGCGGACTACCCGTTGGATACAAGGAAAATCCCTTATAATATTTCCAACTTTTAGGCTCAAGTGTTAACCCTAGACATGTTTGTCCACTGGATTATCCGTCGATTCAAGCCGTTGGACAGACATAAAATTTGTCCAATTAATTGTATCGAGTCGTAACTTTTGGATCCCTTTCATACTTTATAATAATTCAGTTTGAATGGCTAAAATCTGGTACATACTCAACAAAAATGTTAGGACAACAATAAGATAAGGATTATATATTTTTCACATTTTTGTAATCATAAAAAATAATTTAATTTTAATTTTAAAACCTTAGAGCAACAAACTCCCCATTTTTTATGATGACAACCTTTATGTGAAATTTAGACAATTTTTTGTTCAATTAAGTGCATAATGTGATAATGTTCAATTTTGTCCAAGTTTTACGAATTTTCAAGTTACGAGTTATAGCATGTCATTGAGCGCATATATTGAGTAATGTGAAAGACTAATGACTTTTGAACATATAAGAACTGCAATAACAACATCAACATAAACATGTACTGAAATCATGAAACAATAACATAATTCATAACACACCATAACATAGTGTTCATAACAAAAAACATGAAAAGAAATAAGGGCCAAAACAAACGGCCAAACATGATAAACATGCTAACATAGTCCAAACATGATAAACAAGCTAACATAGTCTGAAATGATGAAAAGAAAGAGCTAACATATTCTCCCACACAAAATTATAACATAAAGAAAAAATTAGAAACTGAACACATATATAATATCTCCCCCGTTGGCATCATCAAAAGGAGTAGATCGGTCGAATGTCTCGGAAACGATTCCTTTATCCTCATCACTCGACGGATCGGAAAAATCAAAGGCTTTTAAAGATGACATATCCTAGGAGTGAAGATACTCATACATAGCGCCCTATCGAGTAGCGAGCGTCGTAAACTCACAACGAGCTTTGTGTCTATCTTAAACCAATTTGTTCCAAATCTTTTTTAACCATGAAGTAAAGCAATAGTGAGAGCGAGATAGACTAGCTTCGTCAGAACCAACAAAGGGAGGCAGAGACCTATGATGAGGAGAAGAAGTGACAAAAGCAGAAGGAGGAGAAGGAGCAACCTAGGGCGGTAAGGCTTCGTCAACATTGGTAACGAGAATCTAGTTCCAATGCCATCCATAAGAGCGAGGATCCCAATAAATGTAGCCTAAGTAGAGAGATGTAATGGTCATGTCGCTCGTAGGTTTCTTAACCAGTCCAGATAATGGAACATTGAAATGGTTAAACATAGTAGTAAGAACCGATCCGTACGGAAGAACTAGATTGGTCACGGGACCCAAACGTTTATGCATATGAAGCATAAAAGTACTCGCTACATTGTAAGGCCGATAGTGTTTAAACACATATATATAAAATATTTGGTGGTTCGTGACCGTATCTTTAAAACTCTTTTGTGGAAAAAGCACTTTGATAAAAGAGCGATGCAAAAGATGTTCTTGAAAATATAACCAATTCATAGGCCAATTACGCTTATTTTCCTTTGGCCTAGTGTTTGGTTAAAAAAGGTCAGCAATAACGTCTGCAGACGTATTTTGAATATCACCCCAATTGGAGTCTATATCGCAAAAAAGAACTAGACCACCATAAAGAATAAACAATTGTCTAACTTCCTCTTGCGGCATCACAATGGCAACTCCAGCAATGCGGGAAGTAAGACGTATTAGTCAATGGTTAAGAAATTCCTTATCTACATTCGTGTAAAATTCACATACTAAAGTAGGATAGCAAGTTTCTTTGGACAAAGGAATTCGGCCAAAACCGTAACCACTAATGTGGTGAATAAAGTCCAGTCCGGATTTGGAAGATAAAACAGAAACGTCAAGAAAATGCGGTTGAATAACTTAACGAGTGGAGATGCGAGAATTATACCTTTTTTGATATTCAAGAGTATAGAAACGAGGGTCGAGAGGGGCAGTATATGTCTTGGGAAGCGGTGCATCATCGGTCTCGGGTTCTAGAACTTTTGGAATTTCTTCTTAGCGGTGACTATGACAAACGTGGCTTAGTGGAAGATCATTTACAATAGTGGCTTGTTGTCCAATCATATAGCACCGATTTGCTAGACGAGATTTTTGAACCATTGAAATAATGGTAATAAAAATTATGGAAGTGTAGAGAAAAGAGAGTAAAACAAGATTGATAAGAGAAGGTAGGGAAGAAAAGGCCATTTTGGTGATGAAATAGGGGGAAACCCGAAAAAATGGGACTCTCGGATTTGATTGATTTGGGGGTGAAAAAGTGGATTTTGATTTGTAAAAAGTGTATAGAAAGGATAGAAATAAGGTTTAAGCAAAGGATTTGCAAGCAAAAATGAAGAAAAATGATGTAAATTTGAGAGAGAAAATCAAGGATTTCGGGTTTGTGAGATAGGAAAAAGAGAGAGTGAGGGAAAGAAGAAGGATTGGCTATTTTAAACAAAACTGATATGTTCGATGGCTCTGTCCGACGGGTCTAGGTCATCGGACACCGATCGGGTAAGACAAAATTTGAAAAGTTCAAAAATCAGTTACTAAACTGATTCCCCACTACTGTGAGTCAATAGGAGGTCATCAGACAAGGTAAATAGTTATTGTGAAGCTAAAACACATATATAAGACATATGGAAGTCAAATTATGATATGTTAACACATGTGCATGTCCGATTCTCGTTGAATAAGCACAAATTGTTCCTCATTCAATAGTTTTGTAAAAGTATCGGCTAATTATTTATCCGTACTTATGTAGTCTAAAACAATATCACCTTTTTGTACATGGTCTCGCAAAAGTGATACCTTATTTCAATATGTTTTGATCGAGAATGTTGAATGGGATTTTTTGAAAGATTGATT
>MKEJ01105445.1:0-12360 GCA_001753735.1 Embelia ribes
ATCCGAGTTGAAGGGTTTAGGCGATGTTACTAAAAAAATGGTTAAAACAAGAAAAAATTTGACTTATTCATTAGTTTATAAGCTCCTTACTCTAGTTATGATTTTGCCGGTTGCGACTGCTACAATAGAACGAGCCTTTTCTGCTATGAAGATTGTAAAGAGCCAACTTTGTAATCAAATGAGTAATAATTTTATGAACGATTGTTTGGTTGTGTATATTGAGAAATATGTATTTAGATCTGTGCCAAATGAAACTATTGTGAAGTATTTTCAGAGTATAACAACTCGTAGGATTCAGTTGTAAGTCCACTTACACAATAAAAATATTAATATTATTTTTTTTTAACCTTTTACACGTGTTACTATTTCACTTAATTTTTGCCCCCCGATAAATTTTTTGGCTCTACTACTGGTCACGACCTCCGTATCAGCTCGTAAATGCCATTATATATATGTATTTATAGATAATTAGTATATGGTATATCGATGGATGAAAGATACTATAACCCTTACTAGAAGGCCTGTCCATTTATATTACTTTGGTACAAAGCCATCAAGTGGTGGCAAAAGCTATTGGAATAAGAATCAAATTAAAGTGGCCTACGGGGCCAAGTATACACTATTATATATCAAGGACCTTAGTGGTATCGTATACGAGCACTTATAAAGTACACTCGATTTAAGGATCCAATAAACTAGTATTTAATTATTACGAATATTATTAAGTTATGTGCTACCAACTCATGAAAAAGACAAAAAAAAGTTGTGAACTTAAAAAAAATATTAGAAAATGCTTTTAGTGGGAAGAGTGGTAATTCACAAATCAAAGTTGTGAACATAAAAAAATATTAGAAAATGCTTTTAGTGGGAAGAGTGGTAATTCACAAATCCAAGTTGTGGTCATTAATTAATCACAAAATTTGTCACCGTGATATTATTATTAATTAACACAATATCCAAAAAAAGGTTTTGTAAGAGTATATAATCTTTCGATTATACAACCATATTCATGGAAATATATATATGGACCACAAGAGAACAATTTTATCCCCAAAGAAATTTGAGAAGGGACATTTGTTCTTGTTCATGTTCTTAATTGATTTGGCTAAGATTCTACCTTAAAATATCCACTTGTAAAATGTTCCATTCTAGAAACTAAATTTATATTGAGTTATTTGGATTTCTAGCCCCACCAATATATTGATTAAATCAACTTTTGAAAAATCAAAGATGCAAAGTTAAGGCCTCAGCGTTGGAACCATCAGCAAAAATATTAAACGAATCTTCTATTTAATATATGAGAGTTTTTGCTCGTCCTCGCTTAATATATAATTAAAGGGTTAATGTTTAACTAACTGTTAACCACATTATAAACGAGCCAAAATCAAGTTCAATTCCTCATACATAGTGACACGTTTCCACAAAATTCTAGGATTAATTTGATTCGAATATAACCTTGATTCTAGGAGGTATGCAAAAATTTAATGGGGGGATTCTAGATACCCATATAAAAATAGTAAATTAAGAAGCCATCATAATTTTTTTATTATATATTTAATTAAATTTGTAACATGATCATGTTTCTATTCATTTATTTAATAATAATTCACTATAAAGTGATTAGTTTATAATTTAGAAATTAATTTCAATTTTACTAGATAAGGAAAAAACACATGACAATACAACTCAATATATCTATTATATTTGAACTTAAATTTTCTATTAAAATTCCCAATAATATGGCTATAATTAAATTTTTAACTCGATCAAAAAAAATTAAATTTCTGCTAAAATAGGATTACAAAAATGTATCAAAATATATTAGATGTTTCTACCATGTTCAATATTTAGCGAGGAAGAAGAAAAAACAAGTTGAAAAAAAATTACAAAACTAAAAGGAGTTATAAAACACCTTAAAAAGTAGCTAGCAAGGAGTTATAAAACACACTTCATTGTGGCACACCTGAAATCCAGCGCCTACAATAGATATCTCAAATCTGGTTTCCCACATTTTACGGTGAGGTTGAATGACCCCAATTGTTTCTCGATAGTTTTAGAAAATCGATATCTTTGTCCCAAGCCTAACCCAATACCTGACATCACGATTCGGTACTCGATACACAAAAATGGCATGTTACAATGACATGGATGTAATGCCGATAACATGAACGCCCGAGTGCTAGTGCTATGCCACTACGAATAAAGCATGAATAGGCTTGGAAATTATATGCTCGAAATGACTAAATATAAGAAAAAGTAAGCATGTAAACATGATAGTGAACTACACAATTTATAAATTCACGAATCGACATGATATTTACAATTACACGTATAAGATGTAACTAACACTTCTACAAATTAGTCACAAGTTGAAGTATATAAAAAACAAATGGGTATGAACCCCTTTTGCCATGACTAATAGGTACAAGTTATATAAACTGTTGACTAAACTTCTAATTAATTAACACTTGTGTCACTTTCAACTATTGATATATATATATATATCAAGACATATAATCAACATATGTGTAAAAGAAGATTAATATATGGTAAATACTTGATATGATGTGAATGTCGTACTACGAATTACGCAAATCCTGTACAAACATGTCCTGATAACCACGAAACACATATTATAATTAATCACGTAAAAAGTTATGGATTTACATGCATGTACACATAATAACGAAACTACTCCACAAAACAAAATACGAAACAAAACCATGCTCTGAAAAATAAAATCTCGATATGCAATGCATGCCTACCAAAGTGTAGATAATAATGCTCGACTACGAAAACAATGCATGCCTTTACTACGATCATAATGCATGCCTCGACTACAAATACATTGCCAAACAACGTAGGTTAATATGATTTCAAACTACCGAAACCATATTAGAAACAACGAATAAAATGTAGAATTTCTTGAGACGTCACACGTAATAATTGTAATATAATTAAATACTTGGAACGGATCTCCGTTCCAAAATGGAACTGATTTTAATCCGTCCAAAATTGAAACGGATAAAATTTGTTGCAATTAGCAATGGAAAATCGGTTCCAAAATCCATTTCAAACGAAAAAAATAATAATTTAAAAAAATAAAAAGACTACTTAAAACGCAATATTTTATTTTTTTAATCATTAATAATTACAATATGTACGAAAAATAAGATAAAAGTATTAAATCTAAAAATTAAATATTCAAAATAATTTAAAATTTAGTTCAATAAAAAAAAAAAATCTATTCATTATCATTCGGGTTGGGAAGGGGTTCTTAAGCAGAATCATAAACGGGGCGAGGAGAGGGGTCATAGGTATTATGAGTTGGAACCAGATAAGTTGGGTTGAAGAGTGCATCTACGAAGCCAAACTCATCAATAGGCGGTGCCAGTGGCTGCTGCTGCATAATGTAATAGTACTTGCTTCCCTATCTTAAGACTATCATCATCTGCTACATTTGGATTATCTTTTCATTATGCCTCTGGACAGTATCAAGCAACTATCAACGTTCCATCGCATCCTGCTTGTCTCGACTATAAATAGTGTCGAAGTCGTTGGAAATCCGGCGGATCATCTCCCTCATTTCTTCCATTTCCTAAGTGGATGCTGATGAGGACCTTACGGACCGTGCTGATGAGTTGGAAGTGCCATGCCTTCCAAACCGCAAGGTTGCCTTGGAACCAATGCCCAAAAACCTCCCGTACTTTGGACCGCCAGCCTCGTAACAAGCAGATTTCAGATCAACGGTCTTTGGCAATCTCGTGGACTGCTACAGTAGAGCGAGCCTTTTTTGCTATGAAGATTGTGAATAGTCAACTTCGTAACCGAATGAGTAATAATTTTATGAACGATTGTTTGGTTATGTATATCAAGAAATATGTGTTTAAATTTGTGTCAGATGAAGCTATTATGCAGTATTTTCAAAGTATGACAACTCGTAAGGTTCAATTGTAATTCTAGTTACACAATAAAAAATTTAATATTAATTTTTTTGTTTTTTTAGCCGTTTACATGTACTAGTAGGATTTCACGTGCGATGCACGTGATAAATTACTATTTAAACCAAATGGTGTATGTTTTGTTTTTAAGTTTTATTGTGTTGATTACTCATAGGTTTACTGTAATTTAGAAATTTCATTTTCCATACGAAATCACATGCGTCTTCTTCTTTTAGAATTCATATTTCACAATGAGCTTTTTTATGGGTTGAGAAAAATAATTATGTTATGTAATAAAAATTTACTCATAGGCTATGGCTATGTTGTGTTACATTAATTTAGGCAAATATAAATTGTGATTTAGAAATATAAATTACTGCAATCTGAATTTTTTTAAAATGTAATTTATAAAAATAACTATATTTTGATGATAAATTATTATAATTTGAGAATAAATTATGGCATGTATTTTTGAATAATTTTTAATTAAATATACTTGTATTAACTTGTCTTCAATTTTTAGTAATTTTGTTCTTTAATCAAAGTAATTCCGTATAAAAAATTAATGTTTATTACGAGAAAAAAGGATTTGTGGTATTGAGAGGAAATAAAATGTTGGATACATTTGTAACTCTTGATCTTGTACCGACTTGAAATAAATCAATGGTTTGCTATTAGTCAAAAATCATGTAATTTTCTAGAAAAAATTAAAACTAACCCAAACTAAATCAAATCAAGCAACAAATATGAATATCCACTAACTAATGCAACCAGTAATTAAAAAATACATAAAATTTACGTAAAGAAAAAAGAAGATACCAAATCCCACAGTTTATTCACATTGGACCACATTTGCGTTAGCATTAGTTATTAGCATTTTCTTTTGGAAATTTGAAGCTAAAACTTTTTTAACGAATGATTTCAAATATCCAAATCCATGCATTAATTTAAAACATACCTTTTTTGTCAGATTAAAAATTAAAAATTATTTCAGCTCATTAGAAATAATAATTGAGGCCCAATTCATATTATGAAAAAAACAAATGCACAAATGCATCAAATCTCACATGTTGTTCATATCATGTGAAAATTATTTTCGGTGAATCAATTTCCACCAAAATAAAATAAAAAACAAGTTCAATCAAATACCAAAAATGTCCAAATTACTACTTACATTGGCTAAATCAAACCACAATATCTCTCAAAATCAATACTCATAAACAATTTTAACCAACCTCCCACAAAAGAATTGATATTCTAGTCAGAGACCATGTAGATTTTTTTTTATTAGAAATACAAAATCAAAAGACTTGCTTGCAGATATCTATTCTTCCTACCAACATCAAAGCCTACAAATAGATTCAATTATAAAAAGAACTCAAATTTAATTCGGATGATCCCAAAAGAAATTAGAAAGAAAAAAAATCAGGTCACCTGTGCAATTCTCTCTGTATAGATAATTTATGTGTTTTGAAGGTAAATAAATATTGGAACTCAAAAGTAACATAAAAATAATGGGGTGTTGTTGCAGTTGCCAACTTTTTACATTTAAAATAAAATTTAATAGTATAAGAATTAGAATACCAATAACCCTATTGACATTGCCAAATGGGGTGTGGAAATATTTTTGTCATTATTAGTAGAAAAATGAAAATACCCCCGGTCATGATAGTAGTTTAATTCATGTGTTTCATGTGTTTTACAATATTGCCCATGATAAAAAAAAAAATTCCAAAAAAAAAAATTATCCCTTTTCTAAGTTGTAATTTTGGTATTTGAATATGATAATATTAAAAGTGGAATTCACTTTTCAAGCAAGAGATTGCTATTTCACTTTGATTTTTGTCTATTCATAAAATTTCTGGCACCGCCATTCTACATGTATATTTATATATATATATATATACATATACAGAGAGAGAGAGAGATAGATGACTGCATAGATTTAGAAGATGGGAGTTTCAGAGCTCGACTGCGAAACACCACCTGCTATAAAAGCCCTAGGCCCTCTCTTCAGCCTCACCCAAGTCTTCTTCCGGTCAGCCCTCATCTCTCTCTCTCTCTCTCTCTCTCTCTCTGGGACGTGATTTCCGTATACATGCGTTGAATTTGCTGCTCTGTTTGTTCTCTTGACAGGGATGATTGCTATGCGCCCACCAGAGTGATCCTACCTGTAAGTTTCTCTCTCTCGCCTTGTTTGGTTTCACTTTAAGCTGAAACTTTTCTACTCTTTAAGGTTTTTTTTTTTTTTTNNTTTTTTTTTAATTTTTTTTTTTTTTTTTTTTTTTTTTTTTTTTATTAAAAAGGTTTGATCATAGTAAACTTTAGTTAGTCATATATAAACAATGGGAACAAAAATAAAGAAACAAGCAATAAAAGGTAAACATAAAAGGACTCTGGAAACAAGTTACTGAGTCAAAGCCAGCGATCTGAATAACCTAACTGCTCTGTTATGCCTTTATAATAATGGGAGTGTATTATGTATTTTTGTTTTCCTTGTTATAATTTGTTAGTGGATAATTAAAATCACTAGATGTAGACGATATTGCAAGTTGCTTAATTGGAACAAATTCAAATTTGAAATTTTCAAAAATAATTTGATATTTTTATTTTAGGACATTCAATGATTGCAAAATAAATTGGATTACTATTATTGACCACCTTGGTTAGGAGGTGTTAAATAAAGTCCAAAACTAATATGGGCAAACTTGCTCACTTCAATTCAAAATTTAGATTTAAAATTGCTTAAATTTTTTTGTCAACTCAAACCACGACCAGAGAAGCGCCATTGAGGAACGAAAGTTTGAAATGGAGTAGAAATTCATTTCAAATTGAAACGGAAACTAGAACCGAGAAAACTTACCTTCCAATAATCTTGGAGGGAATTAATATATGTGTTGGAATTCTTATAAATTTTATAACCATGGGCTTGTTTATTTCTCAACTTTGAGCCATAAAATGAAATGAGTGGGGTTCACTCATTGGAATTTGATTATGCAGAATTTTTTGGAAAGTTCTTTCTAAGCTCTTTTCAACGAGCTATTAATAAATCCGAACGGTTATCGAGTGTGAATGGTGTAAGGCTTCAAAGTGGTGCCCATTAAAGTGGGCAAATAAGAAAAAGAAGTGGAGATAAGTTTTTAAGAGAAATATCCCACATCGACTTAGTTTTGGAAAATCAAGTATTATATAAGCCAAATGTTTGAAATGGATGTTGGGCCCATTGAGATCTATAATAATTTGTGAAGGAAGAGTTTAGGTTCATGTTTGGTTTGGGCCGATATCAAATAATTATTTATTTATTTTCGATTTGGGCCAAAATAAAGAAAAATGGCCCAATAAGATGTCTCGTGGGTTCGGATAATGTTTGACCCTCGAATGGGTTGGTTTTGAATTTTCGATGGGAAAATTAGTTCCCCTCCAAAACTTGCATCCCTTGGTCCACAAGTTGCAACTATTCACCGTTGTACTCCCAAGATTGGAAAATGCCACTTTGGGAGAGACCCTTTCATTTTTTTAAATATCAAGGATCTCCTAAATAATCTTAAGCATTACATTGTACACCCAAAATTTGTGAAAAATATATTTGCGCACACGCCATATTTTTCCATAACATTTTAGAGAGTCGTAGAGAATATCGTGTTGTGAAAGTATTGATTAGAGTTTAGAGTGTCACTTCCATCTAAACTTGCGAGAAGGTCGTTATACTCCGGAAATCCGTTATCCACGATGGTCTAAAACTGAAAGAGACCAGATAATAAGGATTTAAGGAGACCATTTAATTTGTGATTCTACTATAACGTTCTCTACGAATCAGATCGTTGCGAAGACGGAAAGCTTGACAAGTAAGTTTTCTAATTTTTCCATAATAATTTATTTATGATATTATTAATTTTCAATTTAATTTAAAATTATTATACTACGGGAATAACAGAATGTCCAATGGTTCTTTAAAAGCATCGATCATTGATTCAAAATTTTTCTAATCTTAACCATCCATTGTTAGCAATAGACCATAAAATTGGATTCACCAACGAGATTATAATTAGATTCTGGCGACATGCTTCTTCTTTTTTTTTTCCTATTAGATTAGATTAGATTAAAGTGGAAGGTCCACAGTCAATTTCTGATTGAATTTGTTTACGATTGGGCCAAGCCCGTGTTGAACCAAACGGGCCGTAACAAAACAGAGGCCATTAAGCCTTTGACCTAGCCTATAAATGCTTCCATCTTCTAGGGCTTTTATTAGCGCTCTCTCTCTCTCTCTCTCGCGTCTCTCTCTTGCTGCGGCCAACCATGGTTAGCTACCACTCTCATCCCCTAAATGCAGACATACATACATGCATATGTATATGTACTTATGATTTGATGAGACTGTATTTGATTGTTGTTCTTCAATTTTATCTCAGATTATACCGGAGAAGAATAGGAGAGAGATCTGCAAGTACCTCTTTCAAGGTAAGTATGTTATATATGCATATGTATGGATTGTATTGTATTTGTGAAGCAATTGAATTGTACTGAGGTAGTAAACTGTCATTTTTATCATTCTTTGTGAATATGCATATATATACTTATGTCCGTGTATGGACTGTACTGTATATTGGAAACAATTGGATTTTACTGAGGCATTTGACTCTCGTTTTTTTATCATTCCATGTGAATACGCTTGCTTGTTTGGTTGCATCTTGTAGTTTCAAAAATGTACTAGCACACCATTTTACACTGGTGAAAAAGCATAGTTTTAAATAGTGCAAGTTAGGTGGAATCTCAGAGAAGTATGGATCAAAACGGTTAAAAAAGGCATAAGATTTTTGGGTTGTAAACGTAACCATACTTTTTCCATGGCGTGCTGAACAAACTTATATTCTTGGAAGTATAAGTTAAAGTATACTTTTTTGAGAGCAGTATGGGTTAAGATGGTTAAAATGGGCAAATAATTTATTGGTTGTAAGGGGAAGTATATTTTACATGCTGTGCCAAGCGTACTTATGTAATTGAAAGTATAAGTAAAAAAAGTGTTCATTTGCCAAAAAATCCCATCTGTATTGTGTGGCATACTTGATTTGTGATTGAATATTCTTTGCCTGAGGCGTATTTATCATTTTCCACTTGCTGTGCATATATGTGTTTGCAGGGTTTAAATGAACAGGGGAGGTTGTCCCGAGCCCTATTAGTTTTGCTTGTTGGGCTATTTTACTAGAAGGGTTGAGCTTAGGTTTATCGCTTGTATGTATTTTGCCTCGATCTCTGATGTAATTGGATTGTAGATGGGAATATGGTGACATTTTAAGCATGCTATGCCTATTTACTTTTATAGTGGGATGTATTTGTATAATGATCTTGGCTCGAGGTATCAATCTTTCCTGTAATAAAACACCTGTTGGGCATGAATTTTATGGCTTGCTATTGAATGCCTGAAGTTGGCTTACATGTTACTTATTATCTGTATTGTATATTTGGTATGTAATGTTGTTGGGTTGTAAAGAGGGAGTGAACTATCGTTCTACACATGTAGTGTTCATGTACATTCATGTCTAGTGTTGTTTCAAATACTTGACCTGTGACATGATAGAGCTTGGTCCTATTAAATCTTAGCTCGGCTAGGGCCATTTGCATACCTACCTATACCGTTTCTCTACTTGCATCACTTACATGTTTTTTATATGCATGCTTATACCATTGAACTGTTCAGAGGGAGTCTGCTATGCCCAGAAGGACTACAACCTCGCGAAGCACCCCAACATCGATGTCCCTAATCTACAGGTTATTAAGCTTATGCAGAGCTTCAAGTCTAAGGAGTATGTCAGAGAGACCTTCGCTTGGATGTACTACTACTGGTACCTCACCAATGATGGCATTGAATTTCTGAGGACTTACCTCAACCTTCCTTCAGAGATTGTGCCTGCCACTTTGAAGAAGTCGGCTAGGCCCCTTGGTCGCCCCATGGGTGGACCACCTGGTGATCGTCCTCGGTAAATCATAGATTCATCTCTGATATTTTTAGAAATCAAAGTGTTATAAAACAACCCTTTCTTGTTTGTGCAGCATCTCATTTGAAATGTAAACATAATTACTCATTGAAATTTCTGGATTTGTACCATCTGTTTTTTTCTTTTTGGCAATTTGAATTGGGTATGTGATTGTTTAATTTATCTGTTAATAATTAAACTTGTAGTGGCCCACCGAGATTCGATGGGGACAGGCCAAGATTTGGTGACCGTGATGGATATCGTGGTGGTCCAAGAGGTCCTCCAGGTGAATTTGGAGGTGAAAAGGGAGGAGCTCCAGCTGACTACCAGCCTGCTTTTAGGGTAATTTCCTCTATGTTTATTTTATGGCATATAAATTGTTTTTAGAGAATTGTTCTCATCATTAAATCTGTAACTGGATTACTGTGTCTCTGCTTATCATGTACATTAAGTGTCGTGTGTGGTAAAACCCATAATCTAATTCATCATCAGATTTTGCTTTCACTTTTGAACCATAAATACAATGTGTTTGAGACGTATAACAAGTTATGACCTGTGGATTTTCTACTACTTGGCTTTGCTTAGTCTTTTGCAATCCCAATTGACACAAAATAAAGGTCGTTTTCATCGTTATGCACTTGAACATTCATCATCATCATGAACATTGCAACCTGTTGCTTTTGTGTTCCTTAGGTTTTTTGTGTTAAGTTATTCAAGTTATGCAACTTTTACAAGTCCCTGTACACTAAAATTTTCTGCATTGAATGCACATCTAAAATTGTCCTAATGATCATGTGATATCATATGCTACAGAAGTTTGTTTTTAACATGATTGATTCAAATTTGGATCAAGAATTGTTTGTCATTAAGTTTGGTTTATTTACCTTTGTTTAACTCTTGCATATAAGTTAGTGACTGTACAGAAAATGTTCTACATTCTGTCTAGGGTTCCTCGTAATTTAGGGCTTAGATAGATTATTCCAGTGTTGTATGCTGATTTTGAGTTTAGATTCTCCTGTTCCCTTGTTCTCCTAAAATGTCCTCCTGGTTCTGGCCTCATTATGGGTGGGAAAAACGATAGAGGCACTAGAAGGATCGGAGAATCTTGACAATGTGGCGGAAAAATTTGATATTGGGTACTTTCTATGTTTGGTATTGATCAGGGTTTAGAAATGTGTTTCAGTTTTGGTTCAAATATATATGTTAACTTTGTTCTGCCTACACTGCTTTTAATTTCATCTTTTGTCATTGATCTAACAGGGGTCTGGCGGGCAACCTTCTTTTGGCCGTGGATCCGGACGCATTGGTGCAGCACCACCTAGTTGAATGTTTCCTTGAATGCATTTCCTTTTCCGTTTCTAGTGACTGAATGTCAGTTTCTACATTGGCTTTTAAGTACTGTATGTTATTACTGGAAAGGGATTTTGCAATTTTGTTCATTTGAGTATTCCAACTTAATTACCTTCTAATTAGTCAGTTGGCAGTATCTTTGATTATGTTGGTTTATTATCTCTAGAGTATCACAAGCTTGAACCTGAGTAGTCTTAGTTGTTTTCTGGTGTGGTGCGTATCCAAACAATGAACATATGAGATATCAGTTGTGCCAAATGTGACGTAAACGTTATCAAAGTATGGCAGTTCAGTTATTTAAGTTGTGTGGCCACTTTTTTAGTTTTATCAATTTACGTTTCTACCTTTTTGTCTGGTGTACTGGATCGTGATCCTATTGTTGCTAAATGTGTTGATCATATAAAGAATTGGGACCCTAGTTGGTATGGCCTAATTGATCAAGTCTGAGGGTTCGGTGTTGCTTAATCAGAGCACTGGATTTAGTATCTTCCTGTATGCGAGAGCTGGTTTTTCTCAATTTTATTAGTCTTTACCGGTTTTACATATTGGAGGTTCAAATGAACCTTCTGTATGATCGCGCTCATGTCAACTGTTAACGCATGCGGTTGCAATGATATGGTGAATAGACCGCCTTGGACTATGGCCTAATTAGCAGTTGAACTGAATGACTGATAGAGGCCTGATTAGCGTTCGGGATAGAGGTCGGTCAGTTGAATCAACAGCTTGATTTGAGCACATGGCGTCCGAGCATCCTGGCCTTCTCTAAGTTAGGGGTTTGCTTTTGGTCGGGTCGGTTCAAATCAAATAGAAAAACTGGGTGGATCGAAATGGTTCTAGAAATGTTGCACTGCTGAAATTATGCGGAAAATTGGAGAGAACTAACAGCAGTGTCACACCTGAATCGTTCGGTTTCTCTCTTATTCTGTCTTAACTGCAACAAATTCATTCGTTCCAAGTTTCCAACACAATTTCAATAGAGCTGGCAGAACGACCCGGAATTTAGGCCAAGTTGGGCTACAAAAATATGAGCCCGAAAAAATTCGGGCCTATTTGGCCCGGCCTAATTAACCCGGTGGCCCAATCAGGCTCGGGTCGGG
>MKEJ01105449.1:0-11088 GCA_001753735.1 Embelia ribes
ATCTTCATCATATTTTCCCCCCTCGCTACATCTCCATTTCCCACGTAAAACTCACCTCACTATTTGTTTTGCCTATTTCATTTTTACCAAATTAAACTATCAAATCTAGTAAGATATGATTATTTGAGTCTTTAGAACATAATTGAAGAGTATTTAGAAAACAATTGAAGATCAAATGAACCAATCTCTTTTTTACGCCGAAGTATTTTTTGTTCCCATCTTTTTAACCTAAAAAATAATGCATTTAACCATCAGTTGGTCGAATGTTTTTCAAGACATTCAACCATCAGTTGGTCGAATGCTCTTCAAGACATTTGAACAACAATTGGTCGAATGTATGCCATTTGGATACTGCACAAACCAGTAGTCGGATGGCCTACATTCGACGAATTGATGGTCGAATATACTTCAAGACATTCAACTATATGTTAGTCAAATGTGGGGTAAGCCAAGTTTAATCGCACTCCAAAATTTACATATTTTAATCACAAAAATTAAGATAATTAAATTCAATTTACATACTCCAAAAATGCAAATGTGTCATAGTAAGCCACTTGCTCATTAATGTTACAAGTGTGCACACTGTGGCATCCTACAGAATATATTTCCATCATCGTCGGATGAAAGGGAAGAGTATTTAACGATTGCGATGAGTGAAAAAAACCACTAAATTACTTTCTCCTCCTCCCCCTTTCCCCTCTTTCACCTTCTTTTTCTCCCGCTCCTCTCTTTGTTGTCGATGAGAGTTCATTGGCGGAGGTACGACGAAAGAGAGAGATTGGCAATTGTCTAAAGATCGGTAGCTTTGCAATACAGTTGAAGGGTGTTGGCTACCGGGCAGCTCAGAAGACGTGATGGTCTGCACATAGAGAGGTTGGAAATGTGTCTAGAGAGAAAAATAAGGAAGAGATTGTGGTTATGTGTTTTTAGCATACAGAGTATATAATTAGCTAGTGTGAAAACCATGCGATACACGGATTATTTGAAAAATATTTTGTTTAGTATTACTATAAACTTTGATATTTTATAATTTATTTTTTTTTGGAATGGATTAAGGGACAAAGGATTTTACAAAAAAATTCTACAAACTTTTTAGCTCGTTGGGTCTGCAGCGATCAACGGCTAGGATGTATCCTCTCTCTCCACTTTCTCTCTCATACATCCTAGCCGTTAATCGCTGCAGATTCAGTGGCTTAAAAAGTTTGAAATATTTTTTGTAAAATCTTTTATCTCTTGATCCCTTCCCTTTTATTTCGTAAAATATTTTCTTTAAGATAATTTATATTTTGATTTTTCAAAATTAGATACTCTCAAATTTTCAAGTGAGTCAAAATTTTATGTTACTCTTTGGACTAAAACAAAATAAATTATTATATGAGAAATATTCATAACACTATGCAAAGTATATTTTCATAAAAGTATGTTTTCAAATATACTATTGTATAGTGTATTTACAGTTTTTACACTCTCATGTATGTAACTTGCATTCGTGTATTAGAAAGGAAAGAAAAAGGATAATCAATAAAAAGTTATAAAAAAAATTTAATGGAATTGCAAAGAAAAAAAGATATAGAGGATTATATAATTTTATGCAAATGGTTGGAGCATATGCTTTCATATTTACGTCAAAATGATATGAGAGATCATATAAATACATGCAAATAAACGGAATAAAAAATGCAGCAAAAACATACAACTTTTTTAGTAGAGAAAATAAGTAAAGAAAATGTACCTTTAAAAATTTTAAATTTTAATATCAATTGATAGGTAAAACCTGCAAGATAAACAATTGTAAGATGTAAGTAATTGAAAATAATCAAAAATGTCATTATTTAAAGGATACCAAAAAACAAAATGATAGCAAAAAAATAAAAAGAGGTTAATTCAAAGAAAGAGTTTGAAAGAGCAATGCCCTCTCTTTGTTTTTTCCATTGTCATTGTTTTTGCAGGGGATGCAAAATGAGATGAAAAATACAAATATGTCAATACATTTTGTAGTGGAGATTCATTTATTAATGGAAATTACTATTATTTTACTTTTGCATTAATAGAGATACATGTGAAATGAAAAGACGGTTGGAATTGTAATCTTTTCGAAACCCATATGATTGTCATGATATCCTATTATTTTTATACAGTGTATGTATTTCTCTTATATTTTAAATGTAATTTCTATTTATGATTTAAAAACGTACACATGGAGAATAATTGTATTGCCACTTGGTGCAAAACTATGCAGAGATTCGGCTTTTAGTTTATCATATATAATGTATAATATATATGATTATTAAATATGATGATATGATATATATTGATTTCATTATTTTTTTTCCATATTATTGTAGTCAAAGAGTAACTGATATATCATTATGAATTGCAATTAATTTCACAATCAATTATATATGTTATGAAAAAATTAAATATCAGTTTGTAACTCTTTTGACTTTAAGAAAATTATTATATATTTATTATATATGATATGATAATTGACATTAATGCATACATTAATTGTCATTAAAAATTCTTCATTAACTTATTTTTTATTAACTAATTTTAAATTAAATTCATTTTATTAATTTTATTCTTCATTAACTTATTTTTTATCAACTAATTTCTCTTATTATCATTTTATTTTTACTATCAATATGTATGTAGCCTTTTTCTTTTATTGGTGGTAATTATGTATGCATTTTTGTTTTTTGAGAAATTATGTGTGCAACTTTAAAAGCATAATTGCGGATGTTTTAACCATTATGAAACATTAGAGAGATGTCAAGGATTAAATTAATTTAATTTTATTAATTGAAAATTTAATATTCATTAATAGAATTTTTCACGTGTAAAAAATATAGAACGCCACTTGACGCTATTCCTATTTGATGGCTCTCTTCTTATATTATTGTACATTATAAGAAATTTGGGTAATTGATAGAAAAAGCCATACCACAACACTTAGAAATGACCTTGCAAATACATATTTCATAAATATATATATTTATACATATATAAACACAAACTTCATACAACAATTGGTGCAATAGTTAAAATCTCATGAGAAAGACCATGTATATGCATGTATAACGAGGTCGATTTTGCCTTCACTTATCCAAGAAGACGACACCCCACTTTATGACCCCTTCTACTAACCGATAAATCCCAAGACCAACCGTTTATTTGACCGTGTATAATAATAATAACAATACATAAAAAAATAGAGATCATTTATGGAAATTTTAGAGGCCTTTTGAACCGGGTACGTTGATCCAATTCAGAGACAACTCCACCTCACCACATTCGACGTTCCTCAGCCGCAGGCACAAGTCTTGAATAACCTTGTCCTCTGACCAGATTATTTTGCTCTCTTCGGCCAGGCAATTTGAACGAGAAGGTTGAATTCTCGAAATTACGGTTCCCAGGGGAAGGCCATGTAAAGAGTCCAATTTCAAGGCTTCTATATAAGGTTTAATGTCAAACTCCGCATCTCCCATTTTGTCGTCCATGCTGAACGTGTCATGATCGTACACCGTCTGAATATATGCAAACAGTTATACAACGGAAAGGATAATCACGTATAAGGCAGGAAAGAATGAATCTTTCTTCTATCACGAGCACCCATTAATTGGAAAAAAAAAACAAAGGAACACTGGCCGCTAGTCGGAAAAAAACAAATGAGAGAATGCATTATATCTAGGCAGCCGTTGCCTCTAACGATTTTCATTTTTTGTTACGATCGCAGGGGCTCCATACGAGTAATACTCTCGAAGAACATGAAGCATAAGACAAGCGTGACAAACGAAAAAAAGAGGAGTTATTGAGAAAATTAAGAACCCAAAATCTTAAATACCATAACGAATTAAAGAAAAAACCCCAAGTGCAAGTCCAACAATATATAAGCAAGACTGATCTCATCCTTACTTTGGCCAAAAGCCACTTTTTGTTTTGTGCGAGTAGGATTTTATCATTTTTGGGAAAATAAAACTAAATAACTCACCAGCTTAATTGGCAGATTAGGATCTGTGATTGAAAGAGTAAGCTCTTCATTCCATTCGGGATTCACATCCTTGCTTATGACATGAGTTTTCAATTTCTGCAACAAAATTAAAGTGGAATTCTATCAGATACGAAAACAAGAAACACAACTTATGTTTTATGATGTGCTTCAGCATAATTTCGATCTTCACTCCTGGGAACCTTAGAAGTACGCCAAAAAGGACTTTTACGATAGCGGAGAACTTATATTTTCAAGGAAAGACATTTTGCTGGATTCAAAGTGCGGATAAAGCCTAGCATCTTAGTTTTACAACGCTTAAAAGACCCGACAAAAAGCACATATATCTAGAACATCTTAAACTGACTTTAGTTGCAATATATGGAAGAGTCACCAATAATCATACCAGGCTATTCTTTAATCAAGCCCCATAACGCAGGAATTTTATTATCCGCCCCTATTAAATCATGTTCCCAAGCAGTTAACCACTCGACAATATTCATTTTTCAAAAATAAAAAAAATGCAAACAAGTGCATAGACGACTTGTGAGCATCTCTGTGTATTATGTGCTATAAGGAGGGATTTATACCCTTAAAATGAAGGTTGGAAACAAAAGAAACTCAAGGGATAAAATAGGGACATTTACAATCTAGTTTCCTATTTATGTTTGGTTGAAATGAAAAGAAGAAGCCATGCGAGATTAGCAATGGAACAAAACCAATTTATGGCTAGTTGGGATAAGCAATTTGCGAACTTGAGAAGTCGATTTCTGACAAGGTTTTAAATAATGGCGGTGGCTACTTTAACAAAAATAGTAGCAATGTAATAGTTTTGAACCGTAACGGCCGTCGTATAATGGTAGCGGAAATCAGAGTCACAAATTTTTTCTATCTTTATGAATTTTTTTTAGTGTAACATTAACACTAACGGTGGCTGTGTATGCCGAAACCGTTTCGTAACGATAACATCTGCTAGCACTTCATATAAAATTGAACTCAAAGTAAGCTTCTTTTTGATCCATCATAAAGAAAAGAAATGACAACTTTGGTGGAAACCAACAAAGGGAGCCCCACGGGCGGTAACCATCAACCTTGGGCATGGCGGTAATAACAGCCCACATGGCCGTGGACGGGTATCTCTACTCCCCTAGAGATGGCGTCCTTATGAAGTAGGACCGGGATGAGAAATAGGACCAGGATAGAGCCAAAGATTTGCTCCGAGAGCTACAACCACCCAATAATGTTAAAAACCCTGGAATCCTTAGTGTAAAGTGTTTGTACATGTAGCTTTAGCCCGACCCCGATTGTCATAATTTTTTACGACGTTCAGCAAATCCCATTTTCACTTCCATGCTTCATTCTAAGTTGGGCAGTGTTTATAAAGCCCAAATCTGATCGCTATGCAAATACCCAAAACATTACACAGGTATGAAATCATCCTCATGGAATCATCATGAAGCTGTTAAATTAATTGACCAATGTAAAAACAAGAAACAAACATAGCAAGCAAAATCACATGTACTAACGAAAATTGAACTCACAAAAGAATCCGCATGTGTGAAATAAGATTTCAAATAACGGTGGTGACTGCTGTATTGATAACGGTGACGGTATAACTATTTCGGAATATAATGATCGTAGCGTTACGGTTGCGGATATGATGTCGTAACGGCCGATACGCAACGGTTACGGTGCTGTAAAGGCTGATACGTAAAGGTTACGTCTAATACGGACGAAAATTTCATTTTCACCCATATTTAGGCTCGTAACGGTGATGAAATTGGCCGAAATCGCCATGTAACAGCAATGCATAACGGTAACGGTCGATTTTTAAAACCTTAGCCAAAAGCCTTCGTACGGGATATGCTTAAAACGTAAATATATTTACCTGTTTACCCATCTTGATGACAACGTAAGGATCGCTGGTGAGGACATCGCGAATAGCTAGATTAACCCCTCGCTTGACCCGAACCCTTAAGAGACCCAACAGATTGTCCATTATATGATCTCTCACTCGAATCTAACACAATAAATAATAATATATAAGAGATAACTCTGATCAACTTGGAGCCTCTTATTTCAATAATGTATATATTAGTTAATATATATTAATTATCACATTAAATGAAAATCCACCACCGCCTCCTCCGTCTCCGATTTGGTCCCGTCAATATCCTCGTCAAGAGGGAAAACAGATAGTTTAATTGGAGAGAGAGAGAGAGAGAGAGAGATGGGAGCTACAAACAAAGGTTATAAAATGATCGAATTTATAGGAGTTTTGTTTTTGTTTTTGAGAAAATACGATCCGGGTTACGAAGAACAAAAGATTTGAGATGGTGGGTTTATTTATTGTTTATTTTTTTAATATGTGGTATTCGGTGAAAGTTTCAAGCCAAAAACAATTGACAACTCTGCTTTTCAATTTCAAAAATCTATTCTTTGTTCCTTCCGTATGTATATATTCTCTGTATTTTCTCTTTCTATCCCTCTCGCCACGTTGTCATTGCTTGTTTTGGTACCGGCAGTGCTCTCCGGTTGGAAGACACACTACAAAAAAGGAGTACAAGTCCATCTCCAAACATAATTAATAAAATAATTACTTAAAATATATTTAAATATTTAATTCATTATTTTAGCTAATAATTTTTCAAAATATACTCCGATCACGTTTTCTATTTTAGCTAACTATTTCAACTAATTTTAATCAATTTTCAATAATATAATTCAAAATTTTCACATGGCATAACACTTAAGCGCCAAAATGACGATATGACGTACCACATCATAAAATTTTAAATGTTAATTGAAATTTAACTGGGCTAATCGAATTTACTTAAATCAGAGCTAATCAAGTTTAACTGAAGTTTATTTGAAAATTTTGTACCATAATTTCAGCTTTCTTAAAATCATTCAAAGTGGTAATTCAGATGCTTGACTGAGCCAAATATTTGAAATTGGAGAAAGTTGAACTAAAATATTTGACAAATTAGTATCAAATTTAAGATTTTTTGTACAAAAAAGAAAAGCAAGATAACAATATTTTGGAGGGTGAGAGTTTTGATGAGAGATAAGTTAACTAACTATATTTGATAAGTGAAAAAAGGGGTTAGACAGAATAGAGAGTGACATAGAGAGCCAATTGGAACTATTTTTGTGGATTGGCTGAGCAAAATAGCTAAAAAGTGCTATTTGTTGAGCGTAATGGAGATGCTCTAATGGTGAAAATTAAAATTTTAAACACATAAATAAAATTTTATAATAAAAATTAAAAAAAATATTTTTATAAATTTATATGTAAGATTTTATTTTTGTGAATAAAAATTTACTCCCATTAATATTAGATAACTATAATTTTAGTGACCCCAATTGGGTCTTGTATAATTGTTATTAATTAGCTCACCTAATTGAAGAAGTAAAAGGTGGAGTTATCGAATCTACAAATAGTCGAGTTCACATCCCCCAATCTCATATATTTCTATTTTTCAATTCGGAATACCAAAAAATAATAGAATATTTTTATTTTAGGATATACAATCATTACAAAATAAGTTAAACTATCATTATTGTCATTTTCAATTCTTAAGGAGGTTAAGTCAGTTTAAAAACAAATAGGGGTATCTTGGTCATTTATTCATAATTCAAAATTTAAATTTAAATTTGCATAAAATTGTGTTTCATATCAAACCATTCAATAATTCTTGGATGCAGGAAGTACTAGTATATCATGCTTATAAATCCTACTCTCACTAAATTTCAATCTTTCTAGTTAAAAATTATGAATTCACTACCGCTAATGCGTTCTACCTATACTGTCATATGCCCCTTGCATTATAGTTGCACATGTCCAATACAGAGCACGGGTAGAGTCTAGGTATCGAAGTCATACTTGCACACTCAACCCACAAACTCGACATAGAGGCTTGCACTTGTTGTTAGTCGAGTGACATTTTCCTAGTTTAGACCAATATACGCTTCTCCGTGACTCTTTTACGGTTCCATATTTTTCCTCTCACGCCACGATCAATAGACTTAACAAACCTATGGATTTCAGATCCGCAAGGTTAGGATCAGGTTTATCCAGCGGGTCCCTGCTTTAGTCTATCTTGAAATTTGCCTCATCATCTGATGTGGTCTACTCAAATATTGCATATTTGAATATATGAAATGCTTGTTTTAACTTCTGTTTAAAATTAATGAATTGGTAATTTACTGGTCATTTTTCTTTTAAATCTGTGTTATCTGTCAGTTTGCGCCGTCCGACTAGTTCACAAAGTTCAGTGTTTCGCACCCACGGGTCATATCTTGGTTTTGTTATTAGTTGAAAACCACGGGGCATTGAGGCTTCGTCTCCTTGTTAACTTTGACGCATGGATGCATACTAGCTACTCTAAAGAATATATTTTCTCCATAATATAGCAAATTACGAGATTGTTTGTTAGGTTGCAATTTTGAAGTAAAGAAATTAAATTTTTTAGCTCAAAAAAATTTTGATGCATCAAGTTATAGGTTCAAATTTGAATAGCAATCCAACTTTTGAGAAATAAAAGGAAAAATATTAAGTTTTTAAACTGTAAAAAAAACAAGCCCTAGTCTTGGTTGCTTTGGGGGGCTTTTTGATCTATTCAATTCATTTAATTTTTGTGGAAAATGATTTCCTCAAAATTGAAGTAAATGTGATGTTAATTGACACTTATGCAGATGTGTCTTAATTGTTTTGGTAATCCTTCAAATCACCACACTATTTCGGGTTATAATCAACATCTAATAATGATAGCATATTGCCAAAAAAATGAAAGGAATAAGAAACCTAATAATTTGGGCCCTAATCAATATCAAATAACAATAGCATCTCACGCAATGGGAATATATTTTTCTATTAAAACACCCTTTTAGTTTATGAATTTTGTGTTGTTTAAGACGCCAAGGTGTTTTGTAAGCATAGCAAGAGAAAGGTTTTGGTGCCCCTAACGGAACTTTGAACTGATTAATCAGCGGTAGAAACGAGTACGAGCGGAACTGAGCCAAGCATAATGAAGAATTATTTGGATTCGGCTCATTTTTCTTAAAGGATATGCTTAGGCCCAACCTATTTATTCCACCATCTACATTGTACATTGAATATATAAATTATTTGAGTTTTTCATGGAAGCACCACCTTGAATATTGTAATTCTAGTAATTAAGTGCCGAAACAAATTATTGCGCAATACGTTTTTTTTAAAGAAATAAAAACATAATAATATAATATTTTAATATAATAAAGAAGTCAATTTTACTCTTATTTTGTATTAAAAAAATATAAATTGTTATTCTTTTATATTTAAATATTATAATTTAAAATTTATTTAAAAAATATATTCTGCAATAATTTATAAAAGAATATAGTAGTTAAAGGCTTAAACGTGGGGAACTCATGGTAGACACATCTAAGTTCCCTTTTTCTTCCCTAAAGAGCAAGAGTATAGCCTTTACTTTCATACATATTATTGTCATTATTTTCATGTTTCCTTTGATTAGAAGGTAATCTTCCCAATTTAAATACTTGTCAATTGTTGTTCTTATAGTATTGAATTTTTCAAATGAAATGAGGAATATGTTTGAATAATTAAAGTTGTCAAAAAAGACAAAGATGATATAATCAAATATTATATGCAAAATTCTGATTGAAGGATTTGTTACACAAGGGTACTTGCGTATATTGTTTGGTTTAATTATATTATGCATGCTAATATCCCTTGAACTATAATTATTTTAATATTTGTTATTCACCATTTTAGACTAGTAAAATAGGTTGTATAAATTAGAAGATAAAATTGTTGCAATATAGCTCGAAGAATAAAGAGTGAATTAGATTGAAATTATGGGAACATTCAACGAAAGAGCTGAGTAATTAAATGATTCGTCCACCAAATTGTGATGATTAAATAATTAGTGGACATTAACAAAGTGTTTTGCATCATCAAAATATATTATTTCGACATGATTATTCACACCTACCAACCATAAACCACATGAAGAAATTATCATTAAGAAAATGAAAATGATTTACCTTACCTTTTATTTTGTCCAAATTTCTTTGTAGGTTGAATCAAATTTATTGTACAATAATCTTTTTCATTTGAAAAGTAAATTATAAAGTATATGTCCTTGTATACTCACATACTATTCATAGGGTTAGCTTAGCGGCCCGAAATTTATTTTTTTCAGTAAGAAGTCAAAAATTTGAATCTTCCTCTCCTAATTGTTATAATTATATAATATTATAATATTCAAATGGATCGGAAAAAAATTATATATATATATATATACTATTCACAATGAAGCTAATAATATTTTGCACAATCCATTGGCAATTAAAAGGGCAATTTATTCGTATATTATCACGATATGAATAATGCTTAAAGAATTTACGCCTACGAGATGATGCATAGGTCAATTAAACAACTTGACTTAATGATACAGCTGCAATAACTACCACTTTTTCAATTTCTAAGAGAGTCATGTTGTTAAAGAATATTATTCAATATATAAAAATATATCAGATTTGCTATTGTTTAATTTAATTTTTATAAAAATATTTTGTTGTCTAATTATATTAATATTTGATTTTATTCATTTTATATAAATTTGATATGATCTTGGAACCCTTATTGTGCATGACTTATCAACTATATATATATATAAATGTTGTTCGATTCTTTATTGTTACTAAATGGACATTACGTGCGTTGTATGTAGCGTTTTTCAAGATATTAAATTGTGAGTATATGTGTTGCACTTCGTATTTTGATATAAAGTTTTATTTTCCAAAATAAAAAATATTCTTTCTTCATATATAATGAAAGACGTTATTTATTCACTTGGTTAAACTCCGATAGTTATATTTGTAATTGAAATTTAGTATGAGTTTACTTTTCTCATAATTTTGTGAAAAATAAAAATTAAAAATCGGATCTTTGTTTAACTGATTCACTATTTCTCTTTACCCTTTTTTTCACAGTATCCCTTGTTCGATCCCTTTATTTTTTGATCTTTGACAACTCTTTTTATTGTGCCCTACCTTGCTACATACTTTACATGTCATTTGCATCCCCTTTTTGT
>MKEJ01105451.1:0-10743 GCA_001753735.1 Embelia ribes
TGATCTACCAAACGAATCCGAATCAGCTCAAACCTATACATAAATATCATCTATGTATTACTAAGATAAAGATAAACAACTTCTAATTTCATATGTCAAAGAGGCACAAAACCCTAGGTAAGATGAACGAGCAAGATAGGTCGTAACTTACCTCAAACCGAGCTCTAGGTTATGGTGATCAAGAATCTACCCTTAGAATTGAGTTTTGATCCTGGGAGTTAGTGAATCAAGCTTTCTTCTTCAAATTTTTTGTAGCCCTAATTCTCTCTCTCTTCTTCCCTCTTCCCTAATATTTTGTGTATTTACTGTCAAAAATGTTTGAAAACACATTTTCATATTCAATTAAAACAGTGGGCCACAGTCATATGCTGACTGCACTGGCCCAATCACTCTGGGCTCTGTTTTGATCCCTCTACGCGTTGATTTAGCTTTTTGTTAAAACACAAAAGTTGTGGATAAATGAATCCTCTTTCCAACGACATTGTGGAGCCAAATTGGAGTTATAGTTTGGGAGATATGACCAAAATACCGATTAGGTATTGTAACAAATCTTATAAAACAGTTTTTTAATACTTCGGACCCTGATTCAACCCATCTATGCTTTGACTAAAATTTTTGACCAAACATAAAAGTCATAGATACATGAATAACTTTCCAACTTTATATCATAAGATCTAATCAGATTTACGGTTTGTGAGATATTACTTTATTACCAAGGTGACGTCATTACACTTCAACTTCAAAATACATTCTAAACTAATATATCATTCTAACTATGTCAATACTTCTAAAAATCACTTTGTAATCTCTCATACTATCATCATAAATATTTCTAAGTCTCGTAGTAACCTCGTACGCTACATACTTCACTTTTTCTTCATTAATTGTATTTCATACTTTATGAAGGCAATTTATGCTTCATTAATGCAAATAATAATATTACATGCTTTTATAATATTATTACAAATGCGAAAAATTTGTCCGAAAATTTCCGGAACGTTACAGTACTAGCTTCTTATGCTTATTCAATAAGCATAATACGAATACTCATATATAACATACTTTTGATACTTAATCCTTTGTCGTCAATTTTTATACATCTTCACTTACTTACATTGGCAATGCATACTTATACGCTTCTATATTACATAACATCATACATATATGTCACGACATAACGTGATTTTGCTTCTCTATGCACATACCTCCTTATATATTGCAATCCTTTGAACACTTACATAAATTCCCCTAATATTTATATACATCTCTCAAAATGCTAACATAAAAGCATGTCACCACATAGATGAACTACATTACATTTAATGCAACAAAAAGTTTTCTTCATATATGCTTCCACTATTTAATCATACATTGTCTAATTATACTTCTTAGCTTACTTACAATTGCAATGCGTACTTATATGCTCACTTAAATTGCAAGACATCATACATATATATGTCACAACATAACATAATATTGCTTGTCTATACTCATACGTCCTTTACGTACTTACATATATCCTCCTAATATTTTCACACAAACATATCACCACTTAGGTGACCTATGCTTCTGGTAATATAATAACAATGTACTTAACAACTTATTTATTCTCGGATGTCTTGCTTAACATAACAATTATAAGGCATACGAAGGGTGTAATTCATATATAAATGAATTATACTTCTCGTATTTGAAACATAATTCTACATTATATCTACATACATATGTTCAAACTTATAATGATGTCGTTTCTGCCCATATCTAAAAATGCTCTAGAAGTCACCCCGATGCCTCCTAAGCAAAATGCCCTTAATTTTTTTCTTCTTCACCTCGTGGTTTGATCTATCAACCAAGCTTGAATCATCTCGAACCCATATATAAAGATGGTTTATGCATTATATAGATAAAGAAAATCAATTTTAATTTCTCGTACCAACTGGGCAAAGAAACCTAGGTATGTTGAACTACCGAGATAGAGTGGCTTACCTCAAAATGTTCTCTATACTTTGGTAATCACGAATCTACCCTTAGATTTTGAATTAGGCTTCAGGAGCTAGATCAAATATGGCATTCTTCTTCAAAATATTTCGTGGCTCTCTTCTTTCTCTCTCTCTCTTCTGTGTCTTGTGTAAAAAGTAAGCTCTCATCTGCCTAAAATCTGTTTTTTAAACATTATATTTATGTCCCAACCATACCATTCGAACCACATGGATTCACCATTCAAACGGATCTACTGTTTTATGGGCAACTTACTTCTATTTGAATGGCTCCCAAGTACTGATAAAACTTCAGTTCAGAACTGGATAGAATGCTCTTTTCAACTCCAAATTTGACCCTTTGACTTAAACTTCATTCTAATCATACTAATCTCTCGAAATACATATCTTATAGTCAAAATAAATTCATTTCCTTGTTTGTGCTAACTATTATAAAGTCTCTACATCTCTTTTTAATCTGATAACAATACTAAAACTTTAAATTCATGCTATCTTTTAAGGTAATGCAACATTCTTCTAATTCCGATACTTCTACAATCACATAATAACTTCATTTACTTCCTTCGGTAGTTCTCCTATAACTTGTAATTACTTCATACATTTTCATCTACAATAAGGCAATAATAATATTATATGCTTCTGTAATTTTATTATAAATGCAAAAAAAAATTCTTGAAATATTTGGCGGGCATTACATTAAATCCTGGAAGTTCGTATAAATTTTTTATGTAAATAAATAATATTAATATATGTGTTATAATATATGATTTATTGTATATCGTGGATTTTATGTCTCGTATGTATCGTTTGAAGCATTTAGCGTGCAATTAGACTCACGAAATATACAAGAATGTGTTGTGTGTGGTTGTGCCTTTGTGAAATGTATTGAGAATTTTGTGAAATGTGTGTTTGATACCTGCACAATGGGCAGTAGTGCCAGCGGACATAGGGCCGGACCTTTGTCCAGGAAAGTTGATTTGAGCCAAAACTTCATCCAATGGATGTCTGACGGTCCGTCCGCCAACAGACAAGCCTTCAACATTTGACGGACAAGACTGCTTGGGCCCCACTACTTTTTGACCATATATCACATTATTTGAGATTAGATATCACTTTTTCTTCTACTTTTTGGTTGGCTTATAGAGAGAAAGGGAGCTGTATGGTAGTGAACTTCATCAATCTTTCCTTCCATCTATAAGCGTACGTTGATCATACATGATTAAAATTTAGATATTAGGGATCTCCATCACGAGGCCTATATTTTGGTGTAAGTCTAGTCTTTTCTTTTTCTCATTTATGTTTCCTCATTTTTTGTGTCTTTCGAATTCATTGAAATAAATTTATACAATCTTTTCCTTATGTCTCACGGATCATCTTTGCGTATAGATTTATCTTAATTTGAAGCTCATTGATATCAAGAGCTAAAAAGGGAGTTTTTCGGGTTAGACTTGAAGTGATCTTTCAGTAGGTTTCAGAAGCTTGTAAGGTACGAGTAGATTATGAATAGCAATATAAATATTGAAAAAAAAAATTGTGTGTGTATATCGACATGTAACGTGTCTTGATTTGCGTGTTTGGTTTCGTGTATGTCGTGTTGATTTCTTGTTTGATAAATTCAATTTCATAGAAGTTGTAGCATATTCATTATCATTATTTCGTGGCATAATATTGTAATATAAATCATAGCATATATCGTGGCATAATCATTTTCGAGGCATATCTATTTTCGTAGACATCGATGCATATTTATCTTCATGATATTTGTAGTCTTTTCATACTCATTTCGTGGAAAATATCGTGGCATAATTTGTGGATATTCGTGGAATATTTTCATAGTTTATAATTCGTGGATATTTGAAATAAAATTTTGAAAATTAGAAGCATATTTTTTAGGATAAAGGTAAATGCATTCGTGGTTAGTATTAAGTCTTTTCTATTTCTTTTTGGGATACCAGAATCGACTTTTACCAAAAACTTTGTGGATTTTTTGTGGATTTAAGACTGGGGACATCCCCCACCATAAGAGTCAGAAAATCTACTCCCATGATTTTCATCTCACCTAAAGATGTGTCGTTGTAGGCAGGGCTTCATAGCTAACCCAAAAACTTCGTAGAGATATTAGTCCTAACTTTCACCTTGAGTCATATTCGAGGAGTTATAGTCGTGGTTCGTAATTGAAATTCATAGTCGTGGATATTTGTTGCATTCGTAGTTCATTCGCAGCATTTGTTGGTTTTATGTACATACTTTACATATTGAAACATGTGCATACATATCGAGGGCTGCATAATCTTATATTTATCGTATTGATTGATAATATAACCCGTATTCTTTATATGTGTCTTCTTTCTTGATTTGTTTTGTAGGAGCATGTCACACCCCCACAATCCGTGACCCGGAGTTGTGGGTTCCAAAAGAGAAAAAGAACCAAAAATAAAGAAACAAAAAAACATATATGCCAATCACATTACATCTAACCTCTACTACAGGGCTATTCTACTCATGTGCTGCAGCATCAACAATAGCGAAAAGTAAAACTACTCTAAAAAAAAAGGATGATGGTCAGTGCCAACTCCATAAAATACTGTTTACCATAGTAAACCTGCTTGTTTACCGTACAATACCGAAAAGTAAAACTAACATAGTAAACCTGCCTGTTTACCATACAATACTGCAAGTTGTATGCTCGCTACAAATAAAAGATAAAGGACAGTATACATATGTTCTTCGGCTCATGTAAGAGCAAGAACATATCTATACTTTTATCACGCTACATCTTTTTTTTTTTTTGGAAAGCTATCACGCTACATCCACTATACTACTACAACCCCGCTATCAGAGTATGCTAATACATCAAAATAAAGTACATAAAGATAAAGCGTTAAACAGTTGCGCCAAAAATATGTACAACTACAGCAGAAGCAAATCTATGGAGGATCTGAGCCCGCCTCCACACCTATAAAGCCACGCATATGTATAGGAAGAAAATAAAAAAAACGTAATGGTTAGCCAAATAACTCCACTATAAAAGAGAGATTAGGCTATACGCACATTAATAAAACAGATGACAATATATGTGGATAAATCGTAAACTTGAATGTGATTATGATCATATATGCTATGCATGCCTACACAAACTACACATGCCACTCCCACACCACACTACATATTTTAAGACCACTATCACCACACTTTTATAAATACTAAGATTCGCCATCCAGTGATAGAACCAACATCTTCATTGACCCATTACCTACGCTATAACAAGGCCAATGGTAATATCCCAGATCTGATTTTCTGACTTTCACGGTAAGGCTGTATGACCTCATTGTTTTGTATGAATTTTTATAAATTGATACTTTAGGTCCCGATAATGAAAGAAAGTACTCACGCCAATACATTTCTTTCAAAAACTACTCTTTCATAACCCACGCTTACATCACGCCACATGAATGTAATGTAATGCATTAGCTATACAATTAATATACTATATAATAAATATCGTTTGAACATGTTAATGAAATGCCACACAATAAACATGAATAATTATAAAAGTTTACATTATAAGAAAATCCATGTTCATACTACACCAATAACTACGCCTACTCGTTTGCATAATTCATGCCTACATAACGTGTCAATTCACGTTAATTTATATTGTAACTGTTACACCTTGAAGACATTTCCATCACATCTAGTTCAATTATACCAATACACACATTTAAATAAATCATAACATATACATATGATCAAAGTTATCAATTTTATCTTAAAGCTCATTGACTACCGTATGTAGACAGATGCTAAAAGCTTTCTTGAGACTTCCTACGCAAAAGCCCTAAATTCACATCTTCTTCACCTCTTGATTTGATCTAGTAAATGAATTCAAATCATTAAACATTAAGGCATAAAAACATTCTACTACTCATAAGAAAGAAGAATCTCAAAGAAAAATTCATGTACATGAAATACATGCAAATCGAGGAAAATCAAATGAAAGAGATGAAAGAAAAACTTATGTAAAAATGATCTCTACGATACAAGGATGAAGAATATCGTCTTTTTAATCATATTCGAGCACCGAGACTAGATGATTTTGAACTCAAAATGGGTGAAGAAATGAGCACCACACTCCTTCTCTCTCTTGATTTTCGAAAATAGAAGAAAGAAAATGAAGAATCCAAGTGTTGGTCCATGCAACTTAAGTTAGTCAACACTAGTTGGATTGATCCAATAACACTTGGATCGATTGATTTGACAAGTTGGATCGATCCAACAATACTTGGATCGATCAGAGCTATTGGAATTTTGAATCCAAGCTCTCAGGCCAAAAACACTCATAATCATTCATACAAACTAATGGAAGTGTCTAATAACTTTCGAAATGGTATTTAAGTGCCTAAAACTCGATCTACGGGTCAAAACACGATTACTAGCAAACTTCGTCCAAATACCACATTTCTATGCTATTCATTACTATAACCACGCCACATGACCACACACCACATACACACATATAGTCCATGCATTCCACACAATTATAATATTATAATGTAATGCTTAATATTATTATATGAAAAATAGTCAAATTTCTAGGACGTTACAGAGCAGATGTGAGCTCAGGCCATGCATGATTGGCATTGACTTTTATGATGATGTATATACTTTTATTGTTGTTTGTAGTTGTAGCCTCAACTTGTTTATGTAATTTTGTATTTGAGGTTTAGAACATTATATGAATGTTTATTTTCTTTTGGGACAAGCTTGTCTCTTGATGTATAAAAATATAAACTCAGATGGTTACTTGATAGTAGTTGTTACATGTGTGTGTGTGTCTGTGTATAAATGTTGTATTGGATTGCTTTAGTTTTAAGATTGTAAATGCGAAGTTGGAAACTTGATATAGTTGTGTTGTGAAGTATCACATTTCTTATCTTTCGTTATCGTAATTTTCATTTTATTTTCTTTCATTTTATATTTAAGTTCGCATCCCCAGGTTTAATGAAATTTGGGGCGTGATAGCCGTACATTGGGTATCCTTCATAAAAATCTAGGCTTTGATCTGCAATAAGCTGCTTAAGCCGCGTATTAAGGTTTATTCATCAAAATCAAGTATTTGATCCACAATAAGTTCCTCAAGTTGTGCATCAGGCATTTTTCATCAAAATCAAGCCTTTGATCCGTAACAAGCTCCTCAAGCCACTTATTAAGGTTTCTTCATCAATAAAGTCTGTCTTTGATCCTCAACAGGTTGCTCAAGTAGTGTGTCTGGTGTTTGTCATAAAATTTATCCTTCAATCCTCACCAAGCTTTCAAGTCGTACATTAGGTGATCATCAATAAATTAAATCTTCAATCTATAATAAGCCACTCAAACCACAAACTGGGTGCTTGTCATCAACTTGAAGTCTTTGATCTAAAACAAGCTGCCAAAGCCATATATTAGAAGTGAAGATAAGTCAAATTAAATACTTTCTTGAGATTAAGCTAGGAAGCTCTCATGACAAATCAAATTAAACTTCTAGAGATCAAGTTCAAAGCCCTCAAGACAAGTAGAAGTCAAATTATCAACTCGAGAACAAGTTCCCAAGTCCTGGAGTTAAAATCAACCAAATCAAATTAAAGTCGAGAAGAAGAATCAAAACAAATTTATTTTTTGTAATTAAAAATTACATAGAATTGTACTCAAGTTAAATTCAAATTAATAAAATTATTTGTTACTACATTTTTCAGTCTTTACTATTTAGATTTGAATTTTGTACATTACAATCTTCTGCTTATTTTTTTTTCCAATTGTTTATAACTTTATAATAAGTCCAAATGTAGTTGCTTTATATTGTTGATAACGTTTATAAGAAAAAAATATCAATATCTATTAAGTTAATTTCAGTCATATTGGAAATCTTGTTATGATATTATTTGTAAAAAGTTAATATTGATTATGATAATGTTTTAAGGATTTATAAGAAATTTTAGATTAGTACGACTCATATTATAAAAATACTTCCTTCCTAGTGTGGGGTTCTAATTGTTGAATTGATGTGAACACGCGTAAAAAAATATAATATGGATAGATGTTAACATATTATATAGATGGATAGATACCATGATCATAAAGTAGAAATAGCATAAGGCTAAACTTTTCTATTAATAAGATGTTAAGTTGTTAAAAATATGTTACCTGGTCTTATTAAAACTGATGTCTTGCACAAATATTTTATTTATTTTTTAATGTTTGTAGCACTATTATCTTACAATAACATATGCACACGTGTTAGGCTTAGATAAGAGTGTGCTCCCACGTGCCTTGCATAGTCTAATCTAGAAATTATTAAGAGCAAGCTCAGCTTCTCCTGTGCATGCCCGTGCACGACACAAAACTGTCCCTTCTTAGTCTTTCATTATTTATGTATTAATTTTTTTTCAATCCGAATAGAATATAATGGGATTGTAAACTTTGAAAATATTGTATATCAATCTCCAATATTGTAGATTTTACTATGCAGTTCTGGAATATTTTACATACCTATTTCTTTAAGACCGTATCGGGTATAAATACATTCTTTTTTGTAATTAGTATAAAAAGTACTCGTGGCTTGGGCAAGTCATATGTAATCACGTTGATGTACAGTAAATCTATGATTGTTCTTTGTTTTTTATTTTTCATATTAGCCTAATTTTGCAAAAATAGATGGAAATTATGAAAATTGGCCAATTGGTTTATAACCTTTCAAGAGAAGAAATCACTACATGAAATATTTATAGTAACATGAAGTTATCAATTGAAGTGTTTGTTGCTTTAATTCTTGTATGTGCTAATATATCATTCTAACATTTTTTCTTTGTGTTTTTGTTTAAACTAATCGTTATATACATGCGTTGCACGTATCTTGTCTTTGTTTGGTGTTAACTTTCTTATTTATATGAAGTTTTTATCTACAATAACTAAATAATACTAACTTAAACTTGTTATGTACGTAATAGAAAGTCCAAAAATTTATTAGAATAATGTTTAACGTATGAAAGATATATGATATAATTACCTTATAAATATAATAAATTTAAATATGAGATTGTTTAAATGTATTTTTTAAATAAAAGAGTGTATTTTCTATGCTTAATGAAAGAATACTTTCCTATAATCAATATTCGAATTTATCAATGATGTATTGAGAAATGATTGAATGTATTCGGTGAAAGAAATAATATATTTGATTTGTGCTGTGAGTAATGAAATATATGAAAGAGAATTAAGCTTTATTTGATAATCCTTAAAAAAATTTCTTTTTCCCTTGAAGTTAAATTAAATATTTTGGACTCTTTTTTCTAAGTGTGCACATTTTAAGTAAAAATAAAAACTAAAATTACAAATGATACAAATTTTTATATGCTTAAAATTGGACAATAAAGAAAACAATTGCAATTAAAAAAAGTTTGAATACAACATAAACTATAAATCCTCTAATATTGTATTTTCTTATAAATTATATATAATTTGGCTATCTAAACTTATATAAATACTCTTGAGCATTTGCACCAGATTGCCTATAATATCTTATTATACTATTTTATTTAAACAAAAACTAAGTAATGTTTGTTTTCTTATCCTTTTAGAAGTATAACGAGGGTTGTTTCTACAAAATTATAATATTTTTTAATATAATTTAATATATAGACGGTATATGAATTTTCATATATCAACAGACTTAGATAAATAACATATATTCATTTGTGTTGGTCATTACATATATAAATAAACACATGTATTTTATCCAATATTGACGATATAGGAAATCCGACTGTTAACAAAAATTAAACTCCACTCTTTTGGTTTTTCAAAATTCCAAAGGTACACTTGATACTTGTACAAAATTTCAAGTACACTTTTTCCATTGTCTCCCTTCTCATAGTTGCCTATAAAATACATACACATTGTATACGTAAATATGCAGAATTGTGCATCATTTGTTGATAGAATTGTTTACTAGCAAGTTCAAGCTATATAGAATGATTATGATTATCGTTTATATTACCATAGTTTTCCCTAAAGCGAAGGGATAAGTTATTTATGCATAGCATATTCACTGTTGTGTATATTTTGCATTTATGAAAAACACTTGTTATATTTATCAGGTGCCAAATTAATTCTTACAGAAAATTCAAATTAATATATGAACTAGACACCTTGATTTCGATCAAACTTGAGATTGAACACAAAGCATCTTCAAATTTTGAATCAAGATATGGGGGCAACTATTTGGTTGTTGAAAGTATTTGTTCAATTTGAAGTATTTGTTAGACTTTATATAATTTATCATCCAGTTGTGGCTCACATGGGATATAACACAATTATTGTATTTATCATACATCGACTAGATATGGAAAGAGTTATTTGGAAGTTCTATATCAATGTATCCAACATAATCTTTTGTAGTTAATCCAAATATAATAAATTTCTCAGTTTTCTCTCCTTATTTAAGAGAATAATTAAAAATATTTGTTCTGTTATAGTAATATGCCCCTATTGCTAGTCTATTTTTCCAATAGTTCATAATAATAATTCAAATTCACGTATAATAATTTGTTGCGATCGGGCATTATCCTAAATCATTGTTCTTATTTATTTATGTTTCGTTTAGTAGGAATTAATTTATATAGTCGAAACAAACGGAGTATCATGCTGAAAAGTAGCATATCTTTCAACAGGTATATTTATCCTCTTTTTTTTTTTTTTTTTAAATTTTTTG
>MKEJ01105453.1:0-14222 GCA_001753735.1 Embelia ribes
ATATATGTATATCTTGGGGTTGTGTTCGATTTTATAGAAAATTTAGTTTCAATAATTTCTCTTATGGTAAATTGATATATATATATATATATATATGTATATCTTAGGCCTGCGCGTGATCTTATAATTATATAATTTTAATTATTTCTATTATGGTCAATATTATTGTTTTAAATTTTAGTTTTATGGAACACGTGTCAAACAATTATGCTCTCAATTATAATAAAAATTATTAGAGGGGATAACTTTTATATACATAAGAAGGTAATAAGATTTATTTACTATTAAAAAAATATATATTATGAATCCTTGTTATAGATGACATTATCCCACATTAACCAATAATAATCTTAATCCTTTATATATAATTAGATAGGGACCCTCCCAAGTCAGTTGTTCCACCCATGTGATTATTGCAATTATAAATTTTATATGGTATCAAAGTCTAAACTTGATCATGATATTATTAGTAATTCACTTGATTGCCTGATCAACCCTCAAGTAAAAGGTAGTGTTAAACTTCCCAAATCGAATAAATATAATAAATAGCAATGTAAGGGGTTGTTTTAGTGGAAAATGCATGATGGGATTTTACATGGTATCAAATCCAGGTATGACAATTGAAATTAATTAATTACTAACTTACACGTAGAAGACCTACCAAAAATTGGTTGGAATTTGATTGAGTCCAGTCTACACGTGTCGGGGAAATATATCATTATCTCACATTGACCAATAATAAGTTTTATCCCTTGTATATAATTAGATTGACACTCTCCCCTTATAAACTGGTTTTTAAGAGTAAGTTCTACCCATGTGATTATTGCAATTATAAATTTGACAATTCTTAACAAAAGAAGAAAAAAATGAATAGAGATCTTGACAAGAAGCACGAAAAATAGAAATTAATTTTGTTTTAGTTGTTAAGGAAAGATTGGAGAAAGTGATTAGGAAGAAAGCTGAGAAGAGCGTGTGTGGATTGTGAATAAAGAGGAAATATTTTCTCCTTTATTTATTGTTTTTTTGCTTTCTATCTCAAGATCCAAAGAGAAATATAAAATAAATATATTTTCTCTTCGGACCACCGTTTTTTTCATACGTGCCTAGGGTTGAGCAAACATTCGTGATTCCCGAAATCCGAACCAAAAAACCGAAACGAACTACCCAAAAAAATAGTTCGGTTCGGGATCAAGATTTAAATTCTTAAAATTTCGTGGACATGAATATTTTCGATCTGGAATCTGGAATTAAATATAAAATTTTTGGGTTTTCCGAATTTTCAAAAAAATTCAAATCATTTTGATTTATATATATTATTTATTTAATTTTATATGCCAAATTCTCAGGTATTCCAAATTTCCTGAAATAATTTCGGGTCGGGATCGGGAGTTGATTATAAAATTTTCAGATATCCCGATTTTCCCAAAATATTATTTATTTAACCTTATTTATTTCAAAATTTCAGGAATTTTGGTTTCGGGATTGGGAATTTGACCTATTTTCGGTTTCGGTTTCGGTTTCGGTTTCGGTTCCTCATTTAATTCGGTTCAGATCGGTTCCTATATTTTTTAGTTCGGAAAATCAATTTCCCGATGCTCACCCCTGGGTAAAATCATGGTTAGCATATCATTTTCACCACTTTCAACTATCATTTTTCTCTTAGATGGTCAACAGACAATCTCTTTATTGGTTCACAATTTTCATTTCGCCAATCCCTGCCGAATGTCCATCTACTCGCCATATAGGTTGTAAAAATTAATAGAGTTGTTCGAAAGCCACTCCAAGCAGCTCGTTAGATTTACAAGATGCAAATGAGCCTAAATTCTCCGCTTATCTATTAAAGGAGCTCATCTCGAGTCCGGAATAAATAAAATGAGCCGATCAAAATATAGATAAGTTCGGCTCGGCTTGTTTACACGCCTAAGCATGAACCATACTCTTACTTCCGAAGTTAAGAAGTTCACGAATCGCAAATTTAATCAGATCATATAAATTAATTAACTTAATCAAAACAAGAAATTCAACAAAAAATAAAACGGAAATAGATTCCTCGTTGCAAATTGTTACATAAACTGGAACCCATTTAAACTAATCTAAAGCAAATAACACCACATAATGCACTGCCATGAGCTTATCCTGAATTTAAAAACATATACATACATGAATATATATATATATATATATGTATATACATACCTCGGAGGGAATTGAAGCGGGAGATCTGATCGGGAGGGAAGTGAGAGGGATCGGAGAAGAAGTTTTTGAGGCGGATGGCCTGAGCGTCGCGGCCGTCGTCGAGGAGCTCGTGGAGGAGCTCAAACGCCGTTAACAGGTAGTTCTCCTCCAGCAGAAAATTCACCACGCAATTGCACAGCGACGATCTCTCCACGTCCATCTCTCTCTCACCTACTGATCGTTCATTTAGCTCGTAACACCGTTGACACGATTGTGATTTCAAAAACTGATTTAGCTCGTAACGCCGTTGCAACGATTGTGATTTCAAAAACTGAAAAGTGTTGCGAGAATTGGGAACAATGCGCGCAGCGGTTGTTGGAGATGATGATGATGATGGAGCGAACCGACGGCTGAAATGCTTTGGGAGTGATGGGGAAGGGATCACCGTTGGATCAGTTCTTGAGCTTGTGGGTTTGCAGATCTAAGACTCCGGGCACGTGCTATGTGCTGGTGCACCGGCATTAATGTCAACGGTCAACGTTAAAAAGTTACCCACAAGATTGAAAATTTTATTAAATAATCTAAATTTTAGCAAATAATATGTTCAAATTAATTAAATATTTTTTTTTTAATAGCGAAAATTTTTAATTAAAATAAGATTGGTATAATTAAAATAAAATAATAAATTCATTCTTGATTTTATAAAGTGACACTTATTTTGAAATAAAACAATTTATTTTAAAGTGACATTTATTTTAAAATGAATAAAATATTTCAGAAGTCTAATCTCACCTAATAAATTTACTCGATTTCATTATCCTCTAATATATTTTACAAAATCTATAATTATAATTAATTTAATAAATTAACTAAAATTTCTCTTATCACATTTGGGAAAAAAATTTCAAGTGGGAATAATATTCCACATTTTGCAATAGGATTTAGATAAATAAATATTCTCTCCGTATTCGAACAATATGGTCATTTTAACTGACACATAGTTCTAGGAGATATTTAGAAAGTTTAGTTTTAAAATTTGAACGTAGCTTGCATCAATAAAATTTGCCCAATTTATTTCATCATAATCATTTCAATAATAATGATAGATTTGTTTAAATTTTGTACTTATTGCATATCCACAAATGAAAAAGAGAAAATTATTTATGATCGAAAGAATTACCAAAGCGTGTAATTTATAGACAAGGGAGAATATAATTTAGTTAGATCCAAAATAGACTATCATACATAATCATTTATAGTGGCACCGTATGAGGTGTATTGAGATGATGTTTTACAATTTGTTAATGTCCTCGTAAGTTTCCAAATTTGGTAAAAGCAAGTTACAAAAATTTGACAGATACAAGGGATAGTATTTGATAGAAGATCTATATAATTAATATTCAATTATTCTCCAAATGGTTGGACGAATATAAAAGGAAATCTATTATAACATTGGTAAAATTAGAATACACACTAGTGCTCTACACATAATTTATTATCTATCAAAATATTATATACCAACATAATAATAAAAATTAAGAAATTATTTCAAATATTTTTTAATAAAAATATATAAATGTTGTAGTTATTATTTATTAGAATTCTAAGTATGCATCATTTATAAATTTTGAGATATCACCGTAAATTTTCCGCACTAATTTGTAATCTTGATAATTAACATGATATTTAAATATTTTGTTAAATTTGATAGATATATGTAAGCAATTGTAAATTATAATTTATTTACTTTTAATATATTTTTTTAAATTGCTTAAGTTTTATTTTTGTCATAATTATCAATCTAAATATACGATATTATTTATTAACAAAGGATATACAAATTAAAAATAACTAATTTACCATTTTGGTTATTTTGACTTTTATTATGGAAAATAAAATGAATGGCAAACTCATAAGAAAAAATATATGAAACACTTAATGAAGTTGATACTTTTTATAAACTAGTAGATGTATACGTGTTTTGAACATAGTTAATATATTTATTATTTAACAAAATATTACATACTAATATAAAAGTAAAAATAATGAAATTATTTTGAATAATTTTTAATAAAAATAGAAATGTTGTAACTATTATTTATATTTAATATGCATCATATAGAAATTTTTACGTACCTCTGTGGACTTGTGGCAGTAAATTATACTCATGATAACTAATATAATATTTAAATATTTTGTTAATTTTTCCGCATACGTGACCAATTATAAATTATGATTCCTTAACTTTTTGTATTTTTATTTTAAATTGCTTAATTTTTTTTTTATAATTATCAATATAAAACTATATTTAAAGATACAATATTATCTCTTAATAAAAAAAAAATTCAAGATAAAATTAATTAATTTATAATTTTGGGTATAATGACTTCATTGCAAATAAATAAGGTAAATGCCAAATTTGAAATTAAAAGTATATAAAATACTTTTATGGAGTTGATATTTTTTTATAGAGAAATTAGATTAGTTAGATATAAAATTTATACTTACGATGGATCATGATCTTTTGCAAGGGTCAAAATTCTATTACTTGAGTTAGCTAAAGCTAAAACTCAAGAAGAACAGCGTCGTAAATTATTTGAACATATTAGTAAATTTCGTATGTTAGGAGACGTGGCCATCCCTTTGCTTCAGAAACCAAAGTTAATAATTTCATAGTCAGAATACATATTGAGTAGATAATTTCATTCTTTCAAATTTAAAACTAGCTTAGAACATTAAACACTCATCGGGCTATGGTCACAACGACAGATTAATTGGTTATTTATGCAGACCCTCTTATATCGTTTAAATCCAAGTCGTAACTCTGGTTTCAAATGCTTCAATATCAAGCGGCAATAGCTATTTGTAGGTAATTATAAAAATATTAACGGTGACCAAAGGGGAGGGACGCGCCTGATCCATTGACTGATTACTGTGTTAGGAATCTTTGACATGTCTGGTCCAAGTATATAATCTCATGTTAATCGGCCACAACGGTCTAAAAACGGCATCACACGCCTAAAAGCGACCTATAGCCTCCACCTGAAACTATATACTCTCACTAGCACACCCACACAAACCAACATATCAGAGTTGTAGTTCCATAGGCACGTCCGGGAAGAGTTATTTTGATATATTATTTATATAATAACATAGTATTATAAGTTACAAGATTCTACATAAACTAATCAGATAAAAAAAACTGGAATAAAAACAACTAAAATCTTATTAATAGATAGGCACACTTGCAATACTGTTCAAGCTTCTATACTGGTTGATACAAACTTAGCACACCGGAGGAGGAAGATTGAACTGCCACCCTTAATCCACACTTATGTTACAATCACTCACACACTTATATTACAGAGGGGAATAAGAGAGAGAGAGCTCATAAAAAACTTATGCCTTTGAGGCTTACAAACACACATATATATACTGAGGAAAAGTAAGAATGACTAGCAATCGGAGGCTGCTACAGTTTCGGTTTCTGGTACTGTAAATGGCGGCTTTACTGTTGATGACGTAAGTGCTGACGTATTTTGAGTGCACTGTTTAGCTGATGTAGTGTCTGGCGTTTTTTGGGAGGTACTGTTCAGATGGATTTTTTCCCTTTATTGATTTTTTCCAAAATAGATCCCAAAAATTGTCAAATTCAAAATCATCATGGTCATTAGGATCCTGTGATTCTTCTGCTAGACATCCTGTATCTGCAGAATGCATGGAGGTGTCATCTTTTTGGGAGGATGATCCAATAACTTCTAATGTTTCTAGTTGAGCTTTGAGAATTGCAAGGCTTTTACATATCAACTGCTCTTTAGATAACTTTGGATCTTTCTGTTTGAGATGTGAGCATAAATTAGGAAGAAGATCTTCTGTTTGTTCAGTAGGTCGCATTGTATCAATGTGTTGACGGATAATTTGTATTATTTTGTCTAGATTTGGATTCATCCCTTTCCACCATTTGTAATAAATTTATTGTTGATGACGTAAGTGCTGACGTATTTTGAGTGTACTGTTTAGCTGATGTTGTGGCTAAAACTCAATAAGAAGAACATCGTAAATTATTTGAACATACTAGTAAATTTCGTATGTTAGGAGCCGTGGCCATCCCTTTGCTTCAGAAACCAAAGTTAATAATTTCATAGTCAGAATACATATTGAGTAGATAATTTCATTCTTTCAAATTTAAAACTAGTTTATAACATTAAACACTCATCGGGCTATGGTCACAACGACAAATTAATTGGTTATTTATGCAGACCCTCTTATATCGTTTAAATCCAAGCCGTAACTCTGGTTTCAAATGCTTCAATATCAAGCGGCAATAGCTATTTGTTGGTAATTATAAAAATATTAATAGTGTAGATTAAATTATATTAAAAACAATTTTAATAACAACAGCTGGTATTTTTTTTATCATGGGCCCATTTGGAATTGCAGCTTTTGCGGCCTTTACTCACCCTGTTTAAATAAGAAAAAAATCAAAACAAAAATGGTTAAAAGATGAGTTGTATTGTACAATTATTTCTTATTACAAGAAAATAGGAAATGGAAAATAAAATATCTTAATAAAAATGACGAATTAAATAAATAAGTTTTTCACCGTCATATTTTTCTATACAGCATTCTTCCAGCAAACGTAATATTTATTAATTTTTAAAACAGTATAAATCCAAATACCATTTGGAAAAAAAACAATTATTCTTTCACATCTGCAATATTTAATCCAATCTTTAACACTTAACCAAGAACCAATACAACCCAAACTAATATACAACCTAATTGACGAATTTATGTTTGAGTTAAAACTCAATCTATATTTATTTTCAATCAAATCTAAATCAATCAAAATATATTTAATTTAATTTTATTGTGAATTAAATACAACAACCCAAATCAATGCTCACCTATACGTGGTTTGACACTTTCAAACGCGGCCGATAATTTACCATATTAATGTTTAGTACAATTTCATGGTCGCTGTCATTAGCTACGCACCGTATAATGCCATAGGTTCTTTGGTATTGACAAATAAATCGTCATCACCTTCTTCTATCCAGACAATTTCTCTATTTATTTATTTATTGTTATTTTTTTTCCGTTTCTATTTCTTTTTTAGTACAATTGATAATATTTAGATGACCATGACTCATTCTTTCAACTGTGGCAAATGTATGGTTCATATTAATGTCTCCATCTCTCTCTATCAGACTCTCTCTCCTAATTTTTCATTGTGTTTTGCTCACTTCAATTGGGATGAACTCTCATTTCTAATTACTCTCAGAGACATTATTAGGTGTGTGTTTTTTTTCTCTTAACTTATGTATATATATATATATATATATATATATATGTATATGTATATGTATATATATATTGTTGTATGAAGATCAGGAGTGTTCTGTGACAAATTCTCTTGCTTGTTTGCTTTCTTTAGGTTTGAATTTTATATCACAAATTTTTTGTTATTGTTTCCTGGAATTCTATTTAATTAATTTGCATGTATGTCAACATAGTGAAATATTCTATATTTTTTTTAGGCAGGAAAAAGTTATAATTTCAATATCAAGATTTTAAGTTTTCTGTGAATTTTAATTAGTCAATTCAAGTACCCATTAGCTCCTTTGGTTAGAAGTTGAGAATCGAATATAGACTATAGAGTGCTTTACACATAGGGGAGTTTTTTTACAGGAACAGTTGACTTGTATCTCTTATTCATTTACAGGCATAAATGGAGGAAATATGAATAATAAGCAAATCAGAGAAATCTTTGTCATGTCTTTAGAAAATAGTTTAAAGGAGTTAAGCTCCGATTGGTGCAAACTGCAAATATTTCTTTAGAAAAATGTATGGAAAAGAAATCATAGCCACAAAAATTCATGAAAACGAGCGCTTCTCTTTTTTATCACATTTTCCTTAAAGCAATCCTCGTACCCATTGGCAGATCAACGGGTTATGATGCAGCCACGTTAAAGCAGCAATTTTGTCATTTTGAGACGAAGTGTTTTAACATTTAAAGTTAACTTAGAAGTTATTGGACTTAGCGAGTCAGAACATAACCTCACAAATAGGAGGTTAGGGGATCGATTTCCCCTCCTTGTCTTCGGGCTATGATGTACCTTTAAAAAAAAAACAGAAGAAATAACTAGATTTTTCTCACCCAAGCGTAAAATGCTGGTCCGTCACCGTTACCCTACTTGTTATGTTTCTTTCGATAAAAATATTTTTGGACGATTACATCTTTACCTCTACACTTCAAGTCATGCTCCTGATGCTCTACGAATTTTATACGAACTTGCCTGCGTTATTACAGACCTGTTAAACAAACTGCTGAATAGATCCTTGAAAAGCTTGTAAGTGCAACATGTTGATTTTCTGTAAATTATTCTTTGACTACTGAATTTGTGATGTTTTGGGCAAACTACAAAAGTATTTTGATTGCAAGACTTTGAAATGCAGAAGTGTTTGTGGAATGTTATTTAAATTGATGTTGCAATATGTAATTAACCCTTCACTTTTATTTTGTTGCATTTATTTATTTATTTTCCCCTGATTTTATTATTAGTTGCTTTGGCTATGTTTCTGAAAACTGTTTTAGGTTAAGAAAACAAGTACAGTCTGCCAACGAGGTTTTCAAGAATAATAATCATAAACACAACGTTCCCATTTTAGAAAGCTATAAAAGGTTGTTTTGGTTGCCTGTAATAAGTATAGCACAGGAAACCTTGAAATCGGTTAAATTGGGTAACAAGTGAAACTGACACTTGATATTGTGAAAAATAGAAACAGACACTTTATTTGAGTCTTTTGTCTTTTTCGCTCCATTTGAAGGATATTTGAGCTTGCTTGAAGGATATTTGAGCTTGCTAATGCGAATGCTGAAGGAATTGACCAAGGCCATGACTTCGATAACTACTGAATCCATTTCCGAAGAGAAAATGCACGATTTAGAAAACCAACTGAACTTCGAAAGAGCCCAAGAAGAATCGGCATTGCCTGCTAGGAACATCACGTTCTATGAATACGTAGAAGGGGTGAGAGAATTAGAAAACGTAAAGAACGAAGTGGAAAAAATAAAGCTCAACGTGGCCTCCTTATTAGAAGAGAAAACCTTAGCGGAGCAGCAGATTCAAGCTTCGGGCTCGAAAGTACTGTCGTACGCAAGCTCCATGCGAGCACTTAGGAATGAGATCAGAGAGGTTAGAGAAGAAAAGATACTAAAAGAATTGGCCCGAATTGAGGCTATGAAAGAATTTGAAGCCATCGAAGCTCAAAGAGGGGAAGAATTTAACCAATTCTCAGTTACTTTGGGGAACACGAAGAGGAAAATGAATCAAGTTCTTGAAGAAATTGACCATGCCAAACAGATGGAATCGGAGCTTTCGGCGACAATTGATGATGTTGGTGTTTTACAAATTAGCTTAGAAATGGCGAAGGCATCAGAGAAAAGTGTTCAAAGAAATGAGAGCATGAGGCTTTCCGGTGCGAGCTTCCACAAGGGTAAGGAATTAAAATCTATTACGGATGAATTGAACTTGGCAAAAAAGGAATTGGAAATGCTACAAGGGAAAGCAATTCAGCTCATGGCCTCGATGGACATCATAAGAAACGAACTCAGCAGTGTAAGCAAAGAAAAAGATAGGCTCGAGAAAGTGGAGAAAAAGACCGAAATCCATGTTCAAGATTTGAATTCAAAGCTCCTGCGAGCAAATGAGAAACTGGCAACTGTTTCCGCAGCGGAGGAGAGGACTAGAGCGATCATATCCAACTTAACCCTTGGCCTCGTGCAGCTGAAAACCGAAACCACGGCTTCGAAAAAGGAGGAGGAGCTTATCTGTGAAGAAATCAAGAAAATGGAAGCACTGATTCAGAAAACTGATTCCGAAATTGAATTGTGCGGAGGGAGATTAGACGATGCTATACAAGAGCTTGAATCTGTAAAATTGTCGGAGTCAAGGGCGCTAGAGAACTTGAAAGATTTGATTGAAAGTACGACGGGAGCTAGATCTAACATATCTGAGCAAAATTCTTCAATAACGATTTCGAAGTTCGAATACGAGTACTTAACAGGAAGAGCAACTGCGGCAGATTTGATCGCAGATAAAAAGGTTGCCGCAGCTCAGGCTTGGATTGAAGCTTTGAAGGCAAGCGAGAGGGAGATATTGATGAAAATCGAGATTGAGCATAGACGAAACAACCAGATGGAGGGAAAACAAATGGGAAACGAAACAATTTCCAAAACGAAGTCGGCTATGTGGAATCAAAATAGTGGTAATTCGACACCTGTAAGGAGAGACAGGAATCGGAAATCTATTTCATTGGCTGCTCGGAGCACGTCTAGAAGCTCTATGACTACGAGGAGGAAGAAAAATGGATCTTCTCCTTCGGTCATGTTGTATGCCAACCACACTATTGATACCGATCCTTTAAAATGATGTGTCACTGTTGCATTGGAAAGTACTTTTATGGTCCATTTCCGGGCTTAGACATGATCTCATTAGAGTGTTTTATTTGCAAGTCTATTTTCTTAGCTTTTGGAAATTTTCTAAATTTTTCGCCAAGTGATGTGAATCATATTATGGGATGCATAGGAACTTGATTCAGTTTTACTTGAGTACTTAGGTCCGTTTGGGGTTGTGTTCGAGCATGAACAAGCTATATCAAACGAGTATGATTAATTGTCGCTTGTCCATTTCTTTGACAGTAAAATTTGATTTGTGTGCGAAAACTTCATGTTAGATGCTGAATTTGTTATGTGAATTATGCTCTTTTGGTGTTATGTGTTGTTCTTCTTGATGCGAGATTTCCATTTGGAATAATGAACATATTTTTGCCTTATTTTTATATCTCCATTTGGTTCTGATAAGGCTAAAGTTTTCTCCTTGCATATTGTGATGCTAAGCAGCCGAAGGACACAAGTATTGCATGTGTAACTCAAAATATTTATCTTATATTTAGATAATTTATTGTCCAAATTAAATATATTTATATGAAATAATTACTCAAAATATCTAATTCAATTTGACTTTTTTTAGTATGAATTCGATTTTAATAAAGAGAGAAATGAGAGGGAGAGAGATTGAGATAAAAGGATAGGGTGGATAGTTAAGAAAGAGTGGGTGCAAGTTGTTTTACTTTTTTACTCTTATCATTTAGTTTGTTAGTTCAATGAGAGCTGGGAGATGTTCATTAATAAGTATAGGGTTGATTTAGACAAATAATAAATTTGACAAGGATTCACTGTATAACCGCCCATTTTTATTTTTATTTTATTATTATTTTTTTTTGGAAATTTCAAGTATAACCGCCAATTTTTAGATTTGCATATTGTAATAGTATAAATTTTGGTTAAATACAAAAGGTTGGAAAGCCAAAAAGAGTGGAGCTAATGGTTGAGGGTATAGGTGTAAATCAACCAAGTCACATCAAGGTCAGGCTCAGCTAGCTAGAAGTTCGGTTCGGACTCATTCAATTAAAATCTGAATAATAAAATATAACTCATTGAAAAAAAGATTAAAATTTGAGCAGAGTTTGAGATAGTACCCTAAACAAATAATTAGAGCCCAAAAAATCTTGTACTTTACTTTATTTATTTGCGTCCTGTGGGTCCCAACAATTTTTACGAAGAGAATTGGCCAAGTCCTATGATTCCCATATAGGAAGTTGTCTTTTTTGGGAGATTGTATTGAATGCGTTATCCAAAAATTTTGAACCTTTTTTTCCCATGCTCAGCAACTTTGCATCCCTATTTGAAGAAAGAAAATTAAGTAAAGGCAACTATCAAGTTGTCAATATGGTTGTTGGTTAATCTTAAGAGCATCCGCATCATATTCTCTAAACTTGGCTCTTTTTCTATTTTAGGAAATCAAAATATAGATGATTTTACGTTTGATGGTGTATCAAATTACCAAGTGATTATCTAAAATGACGAATTTCTAGAATGATTATCCAAATCTAAAGTACTACTATTCATTCCTTAAACATATAGAGTTAGTGTATTATTTCTCATGTACATTATTTCACTATTATATTTGAAAACTTAATATATTTTCTTTCTACTCACTCAACTATATATTATTAACTAAATATAAATATAATATAAGTATTTAAAATAATTAAATAATAATTATAAATTAAAATTTTAATGTAATACTTGAAAATAATTATTAAGCTTAAAACTACTAAATAAGACATATAAACGGAATTTTTAAGTATATAAAAAGTAATTTTAATATTTAAAAAATGAACAACTATAATTTTATTAGTATTTATGAAGAAATATTATTTTTAAATGAGATAATAAACATATAATTGAATTTAAATTGTAATATTTAAACTATATATTAATTAAAATTAAATTTAAATTTATAATATAAATTTAAATTTTTAATGCTAAAGAATAATATTTCTTTATTAAGACATTCTATTTACATTTAAATAATAAATTTTTATAAAATTTTTTATTTATATTTTTCTTCTATCTCACCACTTTTATTCATTTTTGTCTTCTTTTACTAAAGAGAGCTCTACTATTTTTATATTTTTTATTTATATAACAAATTAATAAATTTAATTAAAATTAAAATTATAAATTTAAAGCTAAGAAACAATAATATTTTTATTAATATATAATTAAAGAATTGATATTTCTCAATTCAATGCATTGATATGTGTGAATTTTAAAGTAAGGAATGATTAAAGGAAAAATAATATTTTATTACAGTAGATAATGTAATATATAATCTGATGCAGATGTAAAAAATAGAAATTTTGTAAAATAAAGATAGAGTTCATTTCTTTTGCATGTTAGAGAATTTGTAAAGAAAATCTGATGCAAATGCTCTAACAAAACGGTCCAAAGGTGAGAACTGATTAGGAGAAAAGAAAAGGGGGCAAAATTGTTGGTTAGAGTTGTCACATAGAAGCAACAACCAGGGGAAATGATTAGAGTGGTTTTACCAGAAATAAGTTAAGAAAGCTTTACTTAATCCGACTCTATCATCATTGGCATAGGGCACAGAAACTTCAATCCAACACCACCTCTCTTATTCTTCCTTTTCAAGCAATACAACTTACTATATATATAAAACAACTTGTAGTTATAGCACGTTTGAGTTAATTTTTTGGAACTAAAGAATTGCATATCATCGGAAGTATTGCTTGAATAAATAATGATTGTACCAATGTCTAATAGGGAATGCCAAATTAGTATTGATTAATTAAGCCACTTATTATTTGAAAAAAGGGAATTAACATAGAGGTGGCAAGGCAAATATACCATAGATATTATGCAATTTACTTAGAATACAGGGTCTTGAATCACTAGGGCTTATCGGCTGTCTATAATCGTGTAGTCCGGATTTTGCCAATATAATAAAATATTATACCATCATAATAATGACAAAATTCAGACTATTTAGTTGTTACGGCCTTAACAAGCCAAAATGCCTTCCTCCCGAGGGCCGTAATACCATGGTCTCTCCTATATACGGCGAGGTTAGTCTACTTGCAAAAGAAATAAAACTAATAACAAGAAAAATTAAACGGATTTGTGAATGCAATGCCGGCATTTTACTCTATCCTTTAAATTCAAATTTGACCCTGGTTTGCAGCAATTCTTCCAATTTCAAAATGCAATAGATTAGGCTGTTTAATTTAAAACCAAAAACAGGTTCGAAAATTTGGAAAGGAAATTCATTCAGTTTTACTTGTCCAGTTTTGCCCTTTTTTATAAAAAAAATTACTTTTTTCATTATTTTCACAAAATAATCAAAATGGTATTTTTTCTGCAAAACTTATTCAAATGGATTTTGGAGTATACCTTTCAAAATACTTAATTCTATGGTACTAACTATTCTTTAAAAAAAAAAAGGAACTATAAATAAGTTTTGATGTAACTGGATCCTTAAAACTGGATAAAATATTATTCCAGAAAATTTTACACTGTTTGAAAACATTTCAGTTGAAGAAAATGAGGGAAAATTTAAAACTTTTTTTGGAAATAGCAAAGGCTGTTAAAACGGCATGCGCTCTCTCTTTCCCTCTCT